>JARHVA010005248.1:132500-307500 GCA_037957365.1 Torreya grandis | reverse complement strand
CACATGAGTTCTAATTTTATGTCTAGATGTAGATGTTGCTTCCTCAGATTCCTCCTTCCTTGAATCCAAATGTAAAAGACCTTATCTATTAGACCTTATATATATATATATAGTTCATTTATAAGAAACTCCAAAAAAGTAACTCAATGTATAAGAATCACACAAACACAATAGTTTTAGGTAAATAATTTAAATATGTTTATATATATATATATATATATATATATATATATATATATATATATATATATATATATATATATATAAACATATTTAAATTATTTACCTAAAACTATTGTGTTTGTGTAATTCTTATACATTGAGTTACTTGTTTGGAGTTTCTTATAAATGAAATATATATATATAGTTCATTTATAAGCAACTCCAAAAAAATAACTCAAGGTATAATAATCATGTGAACACAATAATTTTAGGTAAATAATTTAAATATGTTTATATATTAAGCCCATTTACTTGGCCAAAATCAATCATGAATATTCAATCCTCTACAAGGATTCCATTATAAATAAGGATCCATCAGAAGGAAGTATATTAATCCTACATACCAAGTATATTATAAAATATTTTTTTGCAATAATAAGCAAAACATTTAGTTGGTAGCACAATAATAATAGTGGATAAAAATTGACCCATAATAAATCATTAATACATAAATATAATAAGTTCAGTTTAAAATAATGATTCCTTGGCTTTTAGCCAATTATATAAAGTAACAAAACATGAGCAAACTGCATTTGAAGATGAACTCCTCTTCACTCCAAGTGCAACTTTGGCTGACAAAAGGTGGGATTACCTCCCAACCTTTTACCATCATCAAATGACTAATCTAGGTACCCTGAAATAGGAATCCCATCTATAGGCATGTTTATATCATGGTGTAAGGTAAGTAAAGGAAAAAAGTAGTCAAGATGTCTTGGAGTCAAGGAGATATCTACTCATAAGGTGACAATCCAAACATCTCTAAGTCAAGAGGTTACTGACCTTTAATCTATTTTCAACAAGTAAAATACAAAAAAGTGAAAACATAAGGATCATAAGGATATGACCCATTAGACATACAACCACTCAAATATATTCTATAATCAGTCATGAGAGGACTTAAGAAACCTACCATCATGCTCAACATTAGAGACCTATCCCTTCCTCCATCATGAAGAATGTGACCTTTCAAGGAATCAAAAGTCTTACACAATGAAACATAATATCCAAGTAAACATAAATATAATAGTTAAAACTATCATGGAGGAATATCTCAAATCCAAAGGGTATTAACACTATAAGCAACCCAAACACAACCATATGAAACTAATGAAAAAAATGAATCCAATTTCCTTACTCCTCTCAAACACAATAGCTCAATCAAGAATGACACAAATTTCATTTAGTCAAAAAAAGGATATTCATGTCAATAGGATACCTGCTAAATGATCTAGGTCCATTTTTTATAGGTTTCTATGAGATGAGTCTCTCCCTCTCTAGGCTCTCTACTCATTTTTCTTACTCTTCTTCATTTGTATGTAATGTGCCAAAATAAAAAAGGTCCCAAATATTTTTTTTAAAAATATACCCTCCTCAAATAGGCATTCCCTGTTAGGGTGTGGAGCTAAAAGCTTCACTCGAATGCAAATAGGAAGGAGGATGCTAAGTATGCAGTCGTTGGCGTTGATAGGATCACCGATGTCAGTCAGTGGATGTGTAGAAGGAAACTGACGTCGGTAGCTATCGGTCGATGTCGGTCACCTCCAGTCAGATAGCGACTGATGTCGGTCACTTGTACGGTTCTAGAACTGTTGTTGACAGACATTTAGTTAAGTGAACGGGTAGTTTGCATGATGAAGATGAGTTCGAGTCTTGAGCCACAAGTCTAATTATTGTATGCATAAGATCTATATAATAGACTCATGGGCTGTATTGTTAAGTGGAGAATTTGTAGAACCCAAGTGTAGAACTTGGAGAGTTCTTCCCATGGTGGAATCAAGTAAGATTCCCCATGTATGTAAGATCATGTTTGATATGCAGGGTGTTATATGATCATGGAGGAGATCTACATGTGATAAGTAAGATCAGGTTGGTCTGCAGGGATGTGTGTATGTGAGGGTCAGAATAGGATCGGCAGGGGAGCAAGATCAAGGTAACAGCAATACATCAAGAGCAGGATCATGGTGAGATCTACTTGGAGTACCGGTTCGTACTCGGTTGTACTGGATGTATAATGAGGTGAACAACAACTTGTGTTAGTTGTTAGTTGTGACCTATGAGAGAAGATTACTTAGGTGGGAAGATCACTTGGAGCCCTTGAGGTGTGGAAGGCCTTGTACAGGTGGAATAAGAGTGTGATCTCTTTATTGTAATTTCCTTTGTAATGAGTTGAATACAACTGTGTGTTGCCTCTCATATTCTGTGTTATTTCTCATAGATAGTTATTTGTTCTTCTGGGTATTTCCACATGTTTAAGTTGCTTATACATTGGTAATCATGTGTGCTCTTAAATCTGACAAGTTGTGTCAGAACATTGGGAAACTTTGGTCCTGTCAAATGATATCAGAGTGAGGTTGGACATTCTCAGAGAAAGTTTGACTAACAGGTGGTTCAGATCTGTTAAGTGTTGTTGATTACAGGTTACTCACAGGGGTTGCTATTTGAGTAGGAGTATAGTAAGGTAGAAGAATGGAGAAATTCAGACACAGGTGTAGCACCACAGGGAGTGTGGTGGGTTGTCTTCAAGTGGGAGCTTGGAGAGGGATACAAACCAAGATGTAGAATAGACAAAGTATTGGTATAGGTACAGGTGCAACTATTTATTTCCATGTGGGAGATTGTTAGGGTGTAGAGCTAAAAGCTTCACCTGAATGCAAATAGGAAGGAGGATGCTGAGTATGTAGTCACCGGCATTGGTAGGATCACCGACGTCGGTCAGTGGACGTGAAGAAGGAAACTAACCTCAGTAGCTATCGGCCGACGTTAGTTGCCTCCAGTCAGATAGGGACTGAAGTCGGTCGCCTGTGTGGTTCCAGAATTGCTGTTGACAAATAGTCAATTAAGTGAATGGGTAGTTTTCATGATGAAGATGAGTTTGAGTCTTGAGCTGCAAGTCTAATTATTATATGCATGAGATCTATATAATAGACTCATGGGTTGTATTATTAAGTGGAGAATTTGTAGAACCCAAGTGTGGAACTTGGAGAGTTCTTCCCATGGTGGAATCAAGTAGGATTCCCCATGTATGTAAGATCAGGTTTGATATGCAGGGTGTTGCAGGATCATAGAGGAGATCTACATGTGATAAGTAAGATCAAGGTTGGTCTGCTAGGGTGTGTGAATGCAAGGGTCAAACAGAGATTGGTGGGGGAGCAAGATCCAAGGTGTTAGCAATACATCAGGAGCAGGATCATGGTTAGATCTACTTGGAGTATCGGGTACTCCAAGTAGATCTCACCATGATCCTACTCCTGATGTATTACTGTCACCTTGATCTTGCTCCCCCATCGATCCTATTCTGACCCTCGCATACACACATCCCTGCAGACCAACCTGATCTTACTTATCACATGTAGATCTCCTCCATGATCTTGCAACACCCTGCATATCAAACCTGATCTTACATACATGGGAAATCCTACTTGATTCCACCATGGGAAGAACTCTCCAAGTTCTGCACTTGGGTTCTACAAATTCTCCACTTAAAAATACAGCCCATGAGTCTATTATATATATCTCATGCATACAATAATTAGACTTGCAGCTCAAGACTCAAACTCATCTTCATCATGCAAACTACCCGTTCAATTAACTAACTATCTGTCAACAATAGTTCTGGAACCGCACAAGCAACCAACATCGGTCCTTGTCTGACTAGAGGCAACCAACATCTATCGATACCTGCTGAGGTCAGTTTCCTTCTTCACGTCCACTGACTGACGTCGGTGATCCTGCCAATGCCGGTGACTACATACTGAGCATCCTCCTTCCTATTTGCATTTGAGTGAAGCTTTTAGCTCCACACCCTAACAATCTCCCACTTGGACATAAACATCTACACCTATACCTATACCAGTACTTTGTCTATTTTACATCCTGGCTTGTATCCCTCTCCAAGCTCCCACTTGAAGACAACCCACCACACACCTTGTGGTGCTACACTTGTGTCTGAATTTCTCCATTCTTCTACCTTGCTATATTTTTTATTCTAGTTACTTTTCTTTTTGATTTAATTCTGCATTAATTACTTTCATATTGTAATCAACATTGTTGATTAATCCCCAACAAGTGGTATCAGAGCGAGGTTGGACGTTCTCAGAGCGAGTTTGACTAACAGGTGGTTCAAATCTGTTAAGTGTTGTTCATTACAGGTTACTCAAAGGGGTTGCTATTTGAGTGGGAGTATAGCAAGGTAGAAGAATGGAGAAATTTAGACATAGGTGTAGCACCACAGGGAGTGTGGTGGGTTGTCTTCAAGTGGGGGCTTGGAGAGGGATACAAGCTAGGATGCAGAATAAACAAAGTACTCGTATATGTACGGGTGCAGCTATTTATCTCCAAGTGGGAGATTGTTAGGTTGTGGAAATAAAAGCTTCACCCAAATGCAAACAGGAAGGAGGATGTTGAGTATGCAGTCACCAGCATCAACAGGATCACCGATGTCAGTCAATGGACATGCAGAAGGAAACTAACCTCGATAGCTATTGGCCGACGATGGTCACCTCCAGTTAGATAGGGACCGACGTCGGTCGCCTGTGCGGTTCTAAAACTACTATTGACAGACAGTCAGTTAAGTGAACGGGCAATTTGCATGATGAAGATGAGTTTGAGTCTTGAGCCACAAGTCTAATTATTGTATGCATGAGATCTATATAATAGACTCATGGGCTGTATTGTTAAGTGGAGAATTTGCAGAACCCAAGTGTAGAACTTGGAGAGTTCTTCCCATGGTGGAATCAAGTAGGATTCCCCATGTATGTAAGATCAAGTTTGATATGTAGGGTGTTGCAGGATCATGGAGGAGATCTACATGTGATAAGTAAGATCAAGTTGGTCTACAGGGATGTGTGTATGTGAGGGTCAGAATAGGATCAGCGGGGGATCAAGATCAAGGTGACAGCAATACATCAGGAGCAAGATCATGGTGAGATCTACTTGGAGTACCAGTTCGTACTCAGTTGTACTGGACATACAATGAGGTGAACAACAACTTGTGTTAGTTGTGACCTATGAGAGAAGATTACTTAGGTGGGAAGATCACTTGGAGCCCTTGAGTGTGGAAGGCCTTGTACAGGTGGAATAAGAGTGTGATCTCTTTATTGTAATTTCCTTTGTAATGAGTTGAATACAATTGTGTGTTGCCTCTCATATTCTGTGTTATTTCTCATAGATAGTTATTTGTTCTTCTGGGTATTTCCACATATTTAAGTTGCTTATACATTGGTAATCATGTGTGCTCTTAAATCTAACAAGTTGTGTCAAAACATTGGGAAACTTTGGTCCTATCAAATGGTATCAGAGTGAGGTTGGACATTCTCAGAGTGAGTTTGACTAACAGGTGGTTTAGATCTGTTAAGTGTTGTTGATTACAGGTTACTCACAGGGGTTACTGTTTGAGTGGGAGTATAGCAAGGTAGAAAAATGGAGAAATTTAGACACAGGTGTAGCACCACAGGGAGTGTGGTGGGTTGTCTTCAAGTGGGATCTTAGAGAGGGATACAAGCTAGGATGCAGAATAGACAAAGTACTGGTATAGGTACGGGTGTAGCTGTTTATCTCCAAGTGGGAATTTTTTAGGGTGTGGAGCTAAAAGCTTCACCCAAATGCAAATAGGAAGGAGGATGCTGAGTATGCAGTCACCAGTGTCGGTAGGATCACCGACATCGATTAGTGGACATGTAGAAGGAAACTAACCTCGGCAGCTATCAGTCGACATTGATTTCCTACAGTCAAACAGGGACCGACGTCGCTCGCCTGTGCGGTTATAGAACTACTGTTGATGGATAGTCAATTAAGTGAATGGGTAGTTTACATGATGAATATGAGTTCGAGTCTTGAGCTGCAAGTCTAATTATTGTATGCATGAGATCTATATAATAGACTCATGGGTTGTATTATTAAGTGGAGAATTTGCAGAACCCAAGTGTGGAACTTGGAGAGTTCTTCCCATGGTGGAATCAAGTAGAATTCCCCATGTATGTAAGATTAGGTTTGATATGCAGGGTGTTGTAGGATCATGGAGGAGATCTACATGTGATAAGTAAGATCAAGGTTGGTCTACTGGGGTGTGTGAATGTGAGGGTCAAATAGAGATTGGCGGGGGAGCAAGATGCAAGGTGACAGCAATACATCAGGAGTAGGATCATGGTTAGATCTACTTGGAGTACCGTTTTGTACTCGATTGTACTGGACGTACAATGAGGTGAACAACAGCTTGTGTTAGTTGTTAGTTGTGACCTATGAGAGAAGATTACTCAGGTGGGAAGATTACTTGGAGCCATTTTTTATAGGTTTCTACGAGCTGAGTCTCTCCCTCTCTAGGCTCTTTACTCATTTTACTTACTCTTCTTCATTTGTATGTAATGTGTCAAAATAAAAAAGGTCCCAAATATTTTTATTAAAAATATACCCTCCTCAAATAGGCATTCCCTCCCTTTTACAACCCAATTAGAACATGACTAGTATTCATTCTTCCCTCAGATTGACCAAATACTTCTAATAGCCAACTCATGCCTTCATAATGGGTCATCTTTTTCCCATCCATAATGGTGTAAGATATCTCATACAGAGTCCCACAGTTGATTATAACATCAACCCAATGATTCCCATTGGTTCAAAGTAGCATCTAATTAATGAATGGGCCTACAAGCTACCACTATATAATGTAGACATTGGTCTACTTCCTCTCAAGTATTAAATGATAAACACAAAGGTGGTTTGAACAAATTAATATATATTATGACCACTATGACATGATAAGTTTTAAATGAAAGGTTGAATGTTATATAGGGAATTCAACTTAGATCAGTTAAGGTTTAGACAAGATATGGGTTAGAGGTAGGATCACACATGATGCAGTCATGCTTGACATAGTCCTTTTTCCTTTATTGGTAATTACTCATTCTTTCACATTTATTGCATTGATAAAATTTGTTATCCTAATAGATTAATATTCCAATCATAACATGCTATATAATTTACTTAAACCAACATGATTAAATTACCAAGTAATTCACAAGATCATGAAGCGATATTCTTATAGCACCTAATACCTATGTAATTTCAATTGCAGCCCAATGCAATAAATTAAGCATTGTTAAACTAGAATTTACCACATGCATAATCCTCTTACCTTCATAGTCAACATTACCAAGGGATTATAACCATTGGTTTAGCATAGCACATGTTTTCTCATGAGGGTCCTTACAAGTTTGTTTTTTCAGATTAAAATATTATATATGTATTTTTCCATTCTTTTATTTGTCAAATTGATTATTTCAAATTTTAGATCTTATGTTTTTAATTTTTATGTATATTTGACATTTTTTTTGTTGCTAGATATGAATTTATTTGGATTTGAGAAGTTTTATAAAAATATTTTCAGTAGCATCTTGAAGAGAAAAAGACACATCCATTGCATTTAAAGATTAAAAAATATAAGAATTGAGTGTAAACACCCTAAGGTTTTCTAATAGACCTTATAGCTTGCTTTTACACCTTTTAAGATCATATATGAAAATTTTCATTTTGTTACTTGTAAACTTGATATTTAAAATAAAATTCAAGTATGTAGTTTTTCATTTTTTTGTATATTTTTTAGGTTTCAAATATTTTTTTTCACTTTAAGAAGTTTTAGGTTACTATGTATATTGTATTTTAGCATAAAATATACATCTTCATTATGTTCAAAAGTTGAAAAACATAATTATTGATTGTAAACATGATAGCCTTTTTAGATAGAATTTATAACTTATTTTTGTAGATTTAATGTTTGGATAAGTAGTTTTTATTCTTTTATCTACAAAATTGACATTTTTTCGATTTTCAAATTTTCAATTTTTTATTTTTTCTACATATTCAATTTTTTTTGAATTTATTATATATGGTTTTTTGGATTTAGGAAGTTTTAGGAAATATACATCTCCATTTCATTCAAATTACAAAAGACACAAGAATTGACAGTAAACAATATAAGTTTTTTCTAACAGACATTTTGGCTTGATTTTGTATATTTAAATATTGAATATGCAATTTTTTATTATTTTATCTATGAAATAAAAGAAATCCATTTTTATATCTAATTTTTTTCATTTTTATGAATATTTGACATTTATTTTAGTTTTTATATATGAAGGTTTGTTAGCTTTAAGAAGTTTTAGAAAATTATTTTCTATAAAATCCTAGAGTAAAATAATCATATTTTTGTCTTCAAAGGTGAAAGAATATAAGAATCCATTTTAAATATCATAGTGTTTTTTAACAAACATTTTGGCTTATTTTTTGAGATTTAAAGATATTATATGAATTTTTACATAAATTTACATACAAAATAAACATTTTAATAGTTTTTAGATCTATAGTTTTTCAAATTTTCTATAAATTTGACATTTTTCAGTTTTCATATCTAAAGTTTTTTTTATAGATTTATAAAATTTTAGGAAACTATTTTTTACAGCATCCTAAGAGAAAAATAAACATCTCCATTGCATTTAAAGGCCACAAAAATAAGAATCAACTATAAACACCATAATCTGGTCCTTTGTTTTCTTAACGTATTTGAGTTTCCAGGTCTCTGTAAAACCTGGGGTCTTTCCTCTTACTTTCTTGTTTTGTGGTTTCAGGTCCCTGTAAAACCTGTTTTGATGCTACTTTGCAGTAGGTGATAGGTTTGTTCTTCCTGTGGTTCGTTATTGTTATATCCTTCTTCCTTTGTTTCAGGGTTTCGGGGTCCCTTCAAAACCTATTTTTTACCTTAATCTAAAACTATAAACACCATAGATTTTTTGACAGGCATTCAATCTCATTTTTGTAGATTTAAAGATCAAATATGTATTATTTCATTCTTTTATCTACAAAATTGACATTTTTTCTAGTTTTTAGTTCTAATTTATTTCATTTTTCTATAAATTTGACATTTTTTTAGTTTTTAGATACAAAGTATTTTTTAGCTTTGGAAAATTTTAGGAAATTATTCTCTTTAGTGCCTTGGAATAAAATGAGCATCTTTATTGTATCAAAAGCTAAAAATAATAATAATTGACTATAAATACAATTACGTTTTATACCAAACATCCCAACTCTTTTTTTTAGATTTCAAGATTTGATATGTAGTTTTTCATTCTTTTATCTTGAAAATTGACATTTGTTTAGTTTTTAGATCTTTAGTTTTTCATATCTTGATCTATAAAATCAACATTTTTTAAATTTTTAGATATGTAATTTTTTTTCATATTTGATATTTTTTAGTTTCTAGATATAAAGTTTTTGGCTTTAGGAAGTTTTACGAAACTATTTTCTGTAGCATCTTGGAATAAAATGAACATCTTCATTGCATTTAACCACTAAAACACTTAAGAATCAACTATAAACAACATAAAGTTTTTTGAAATACCTTCTAACTCTTTTTTTTTCCAGATTTAAAGAACAAATATATAATTTTCTATTATTTTATATGCAAAATTGACATTATTTTAGTTTTTAGATCTAAAGTTTTTAATTTTTTTAGTTTTTTATTTGATTTTTAAAAATCTTTAGAAAGTTTTGTGAAACTATTTTATGAAACATCATGAAGAAAAATGAACATATCTATTACATTCAAAGTCCAAAAAACATAAGAATCAATTATAAGGACCATAAGGTTTTTTTTTAACAAACCTTCTAGGTTGTTTTCTAAGATTTAAAGATAAATATTTGATTTTTAATTCTTTTATCTTAAAAATTAACCTTTTTTATTTCTAATATTTGTAGTTTTTATTTTTTTACCAGACCTTCTATCTAATTTTTATATATTTAAAGATTGGATATGTAGTTTTCCTATGTAGTTTTTCATTATTTTATCTAAAAAATGATGTATTTTTCTATTTTCAAATCTTTTTTTCATAATTTTTGAATATTTGACATTTATTTAGTTTGAAAATATGATTTTTTTTAATTTTTTTTTTAAAATTTGGAAAGTTTTATGAAATAATATTTTACAACATCTTGGAGGAAAATGGGCATTTCCATTGCATTCAAATGCTAAAAACATCTGAACTAATAGTAAAGATAATAGAGTATTCTAACAAACCCTCTGGTTCATTTTTATACATTTAAACATAATATTGAAATGAACCCTAAAGCAACACATATTTTTTTAACTAAATATTATTCCAATGCTCTATCTATTTGAACAAAGATTACTATATGGCTCACTTGTATTTAATCTCTCAAAATACCATAGTTACACAATCATAAATAATTTATCAAGAGTGATCTTGAAATGCACACCACAAACTAAGAAGGATGGATTTTCAACATTACAACCACCAATAATATTGTGTAAACAAATGTGATGCTTTAACATGCATTTATACCTTCCCTATAATGTAAGGTAACCAAAATCAATTTAAATGAGCACAAAGGATACAAAGGTTCATTCAAATTTACACTTTTACTCCATAAATGTCAATAGGTCATTGGAATCAAGAGTAAACAATATTAAAGAATACTCAACTTAAATGATCTATAAAATGGGATTAAATAAGAGAGTCGAGTTGTTTATGGTTACTTTCCCAATTCTTTCCAAGGGAAAATTATGGATCTTAGTTCATAAGAATAACTAAGGTGCCCAATAGATTTGGGAATCTATTTTCCTTAAATTGAAAGCATAGACACCATTGAATTAAGGAACTAAGACTAAGATAATAAGATATACATAGATGAAACTAGAGATTAAAACTTACTACACCTATTTATTTATCCCATGCTTATATACCTTTGAAGATCTAGGATTAGTTCTATTAGTAGTTTAATTATGAAAGATATGTGAAAAATATCACCCATTTAGAATTTATTGTACTAATTCACATTTTATTTCCAAAATTAAACAACCTTTAGATTGACCATAAAGGCTTAAACATTATTTATATTACACAAAATTCCCTTTAATTCATAGGACTTAGAAAATACATAACCAAGGAGAATCAATATATTATTTAGGAGCTTCTTGAAATACAAAATTTATTCATTAGACATCAAAATATGGACATTGGTGTTACTCTAGAATTTACAAATGATATCTATTATGAGCATGGAGAAAACACAATTCTCAAGTTTACTATCAATGATCTCATTTATAATCTCAAATGAATAACAACTCCATTATAACATTCCTCAAGTGGCTTTAATAGGGAATCAATATCAAATGATACTTTTTATTTCCCCTTGAAAAAAATTAGGTTCAAACAATTAAGTTATCAAAAGGTACTCTAAGGAGTCAATAAGAGATTATAAATGATTAAACAAAGGTTACAATACTGTCAGACAACCCAATATAAATTTTTTTATATTAGCACAAAAAAATATATACTAATATGATTGCAAGGGCATATGGTTTTAATTTAAATGAGATAGGTTATTTTGATAAATATCACATTTCAAATATCATGGAGTTATATTTGAACCCACACTTGAGTCTTACAATAAATAACTACTACAACATGCCGAAAGAGTGACATAAATACTCATAATATTCTTGATTATAAGGGCATAACTAATTTACATTTCAGATTTTAGAACTATAGGGTTTCCATCATAAGAAAGAGGAAATGAAAACCAAATATTTCATTAGTAAAATCATAAATCTTCCAAGATTTATATCCCTCTCAAATAAGAATAGAGCATGCACTTGGTGTAGGCTCTTCAAAATAAGAACTACTTTTAACATTAAGTCTCAAGCCAATACAAATTATCCATCCACTTTGACCCTGAAATGTATTATCAAAAGGCGGGGGTCAACACAAGGTTGGAAAGGAATAATTCCCAAATTAGACATTCACATACATATATACAAATTGGTTAATGAATTTAATAATTACTAGATCATCACCCATATTTAATAGATTAAGTAATTTAATCACCCAATGACATAACATTGAATTCTCATGCATAATAATAATCAAATCCATTCATGTATTAAATATTATTTGTTTTAGATTAAGGGTAAAAGCAGGTTTTGAAGAGGCCCCGAAACCCTATTACAAAGAGTGAAAGAGAAAACGTCTAAGACCACAGGCAAAGCCTAAAAAACACTACAGGTAAGTAGCAAAAATAGGTTTTAAATAGACCTGGAACCACCAGATAAACATCCGTTCAAAACCCAGATAACATAGATCTAGTAACACAACAGACAAAAGATATCAAAAAGAAAACAAGGAATAGTACCAGTTTCAAAACCAACAAGAAGGACCAGATTATTCATCCAGTTCCAGTATCAAGTTCATGGCTTCTTTTCCTTTCAAAACAGTTTCCATTCATGTATTAAATATTATTTGTTGAAAACTAATGCCTCTACCTATTTAAAAGGTGATAAAAATAGTTATCTAAGCTATCCAAAAGATCAAGTTATAACAGTGTTAAATTTCATTTATAATAGTTAATACCCATCATTTGAATGCAAAATTCAAGGATAACTAATATTATTCCTTGTCATGACTACTAAAAATCATGATGAAGTTAATTATTTCTAAACATAAAACACATACTGTTGTCCTTGTTAGAAATATAATCTCTAGGATTTATTTTGATCCTCAATTATTGAAAAATATAAACAATAATGCCCACATGATAAAATTAAGTAATAAATTGATCAATAATAGGATTAAATCGTAAACAAAGATGAAAATACTTGACCACCACTACTACATATAGTCACCAAAGATTAAATTTATATCTACATAAACAACTATGCAATCTAATAATAAAAATAATCATCTACAACCACCAATAATCTTGTGGCAAGAGAATAACATAACCTTCAATAAAAAATCATCTGCCAACACAACATAATCAAACACAAAGGCATAACAACAAAAATTTCAAATAAGTCAGAAGCACAAATAATTGGCATTGATAAGGAGAATAGAGAGGTCTAATTAAAAATATAAAAATGACATATTTTTCTCAATTAAATGACACATCATTCTAGATTAATGATCTACCTAAAACATTATTGACATAATTTAATTAAAAATAAATCCTTCTGATAATAATATTTATGATGAGCGTGTATGTGCGTGCACTCACACACACACATGAGTATGTAGACACACACACACACACACACACACACACACACACACACACACACACACACACACGCGCGCGCACACACACACACACACACACACACACACACACACACACACACACACACACACACACATTTAGAGAACACACACTCCAAAAGTTTACCTTTGCTAAATGCGTACAAAAATGATTTTAGAACATAAGAATATATTAACCAATAGTTTATATGACTACCACAAGACTCCTCAATGATAAACATAAATCAATACTCTATCAATGGAATACGAACAACTCTAAAGAAGATGAGTCCATTAAAGAAGCAAATAGTTTGGGTAATACATCAAAATCCACACATATCCATATATAAATAAACTCAAAAATATTAATGCCATAGAAGGAGTAATTTTCATACCTTAGGATTGTTTTCATAATTAAATTTGTTGTCCAATTAAAACCTAAATAAAAAATTTATTACTGCTCATAGCTCAAATAAAACTGGATCAAATTATCTTTGGGTTTTGTTCCCCTATGTATTATCTTTGAAATGCATATAAAAATTCTTAATTTCACTAAGTGGTGAGGAAACAAAATAAGAATCATCTTCCCATGATTTTAAAGGAAATAATTTAAAAATGAATACATTGCCTATTCACAACTTAAACAAAATTTATACTATTGATCAAATTAGAAACTAAGTTGAAACCAACATAAAACCCAAACAAAATTAACACATATATTAAATCCAAATGGAGTTACAAGATTAGATACATAGGTAATTATAAATTAAAATACATGTCTTAATTCTCATATGGAATCTCATGATAATTATACTCATTTTAAATTGCATCCTAAGTTTAGTCACATAATGCAACTCAACCTCACCTTATGACTTGACCTCACAATGTTGCTCAACCTGGCCATATAGCTCTAAGAGCATACCAACATTGATTTAACATTGAGGAGGAAAATTTGAATTTAAAATAAGACAAATTTATAGTTATAATTTATTATGTCTCATTTTCCAAAATAGAGTAATAAAAATAAGTAAAAACCACCATCATGGTATTACCCAATTTGGTTAAATAAAATACCAATAAACAATATAAATCCCTTTCTTATTTTTTATTTAGATTACACCATAACCCCAAAATGGATGAAAATAACACACAAAGATAACTAAATCATAGGTCATACCTGAAAATATTGCATTGGATTTTTAATAATGCCATTAACAACAAAAATGACACAAAAAGTTGATTTAAGGCCATATAAACAATAATACAGGTTTATCAAAAAGTTTAATCGACTTATCCATATACCCATAATGTATTATTATCAAAAATTCTAGGTTAAGTGATTAACCTTCTCCATACTGACATAAACCATTATAACCTACACACACACACACACACACACACACACACACACACAGCGTGCGCACACACACACACACACACACACACACATACATATATATATAGACACACATATACATATACATATACATATACATATATATACATATATATATATACACATATACATATAAATATATATATTATATATATATATAGACATATATACATATACATGTACACATATACATATACACGTATACATACATACACACATATACATATATACATATATATATATACATATATATATATATACATATATCTATATATACATATATATATATATATATGTACATACATATATACATACATACATACATATATATATATATATATACATATACATATATATATATATATATACACACACACATATATATATACATATATATATATATATGTGTGTGTGTGTGTGTGTGTGTGTGTGTGTGTGTGTGTGTGTGTGTGTGTGTGTGTGTGTGTGTGTGTGTGTGTGTGTGTGTGTGTGTGTGTATACATACACACACACACACACACACACACACACACACACACACACACACACACACACACACACACACACACATGGTTTTTTAGCAAAGGATAAAAGTCCTTCCCTAGAAAAATTGAGTTTACCCTTTTCCATTTTGCCCTATATTTTCATGTATGACATATTCCATTTGTCCTTAAATTGAATTAGCCTCCATGGCCTCCTCAAAGCTTCTACATGCATCCTCCAATCATCCAAATCAACCTTGAAAAAGTTTATAAAATGATTTTGATCTTGCAAGGTTTCTATCATGCACATACAAATCTTCTAGGATTACCACAATTTCCTTTTTCTTTTTCTCTACCCCCAAGTGGTGCAGTGATGGATGGAGGTAACAAAAACCCTAAAATGAATTCCTCCTAATTGACTTATAGAAAAAATAAATATAATGACTATTTAAAATATTTTCTTTTTGAATTTATAAAATCACTCCAAATTCTTGATAGTGTATGATTACAATATAAGGACTTTGAATTTTAATTTAATCTTTTCATTTGACCAAATTTAATTCAAAGCCTGATGATTCAATTGACTGAATCATGCCTCAAACTCTCCAATAACCTCTGGGGTTCAAAAAAGGGTTTTAACAATTTGATAATATTTATCAATTTTGAGATTATAGAATAATATGATATTCAAATTCTCATAACTAAATTGAAAATAGGTAGTTATGAGACTTTATGCAAACTCTCACAAAGAACCTAGTTAGCAACCATGACCACTTAAAGTTTGTAATATCATACATAGTCACAGCTATCAAATCTCATGTAATGATTGAACCATTTTAATTTCAGAGCTATAAACTAAGTCCATCCTATTTCTGATTCATTTACAATATTTGGAAAGGATTAATTTCATAATTGAAATTCAAATCACACTTTAAATAATACATATCATGTAAGGAAATCAAATTCATGCATAAATAAGATTAATCTAAAAGTATAAAATGCTTATGTAATAACACCCTTGTAAAAAATAGAAATCTTAACTCATCCCATCACTTAATATAATAATATCCTTGCATAATTTTATAACTAACATGTGCAATGACATCCTTCCCAAAGGAATTAAATCAAACTAAAATAACTGGCAAGCCCTATGTAACTATAAATCATCATGGCCACTTATCTCATCATCATGACTCTAATCATGGACACATTGAGATCAAATGATTCTTCTAATCATCATTTTGTAATACCTCATAGTTGTGCAAGTTGTTATATACAAAAATAATTTAATTATGCTAGAACTATTTTAGTGTAATCTATTAATAAGAAATATCAACATGATTCATCATTTGAAAAGAGCCCAAATAAGCACACACTTATGCAACTAAATTAATACTTTCCCACCAAGGGTCAAAAAGCTAGGGACATGACACATATATGGAGTTTCTCATTCTTTTATCTAAAAAATGATATATTTTTTTCAAATTTACAATTTTGTTACATTATCAACATTTTTTCACTTCTTATATATGATGTTTTTTTAGCTTTGAGAAGTTTTAGGAAACTATTTTTTGAAACATATTGTAGCTAAGAAGACATCCATTACATTCAAAGGTGAAAAAAATGTAAGAATCAATTGTAAATGCCATAGGGTTTTTTGATAGACATTCATGCTTATTTTTATAGATTTAAAGATTAGATATGTAGTTTTTTATTCTTTTATCTACAAAATTAACATTTTTATCAGTTTTTAATTTCATAATTTTTCATTTTTTTATATATTTGATTTTTTTTGAAATTTTAGATATGATTTTTTTTTCTTTAGATTTTTTTTAGTAAAATATTTTCAACATCTTGGAGTAAAATGGACATCTCTATTATGTTCAGAGGACAAAAACTTAAGAATTGAATATAAACACCATAAGGGTTTTTTGAAAAACCACTTGAATCATTTTATAGATTTCAATATTGGATATGCATTTTTTCATTCTTCTATCTACAAAATTGACATTTTTGTAGTTTTCAAATATACATTTTTTCATTTTCTTACATATTCAACATTTTTTTAGTTTTCAAATATGTTTTTTTGGATTTGAGAAGTTTTATAAACTATTTCCTATAATATATTAGAGAAAAAGAAACATCTCCATTGCATGCAAAGGTTGAAAAATATAAGAATCTATTATAAACACCATATGGTTTTATAAATGATGTTGGCTCACTTTTAAATATTTAATGATCAGATATGTAGTATTTTATTATTTTACCAACAAAATAGATAGTTTTTCAGTTTTTAGATATGCGAAGATTTATTTTTTTACATTTAAAATTTCTTTCAAATTTTAGATATAATGTTTCTGTTTGCTTTTGTATCTTTTAATAAACTATTTTATAAAACAACATGGACCAAAATGAACATATTAATTGTGTTCAAAGGTTAAAAATTATAAGAATCAATTTTAGTACTATAGGGTTTTCTTGTAGATCTTATACCTTATTTTTATAGATTTAAATAGCAAATATTTAGTTTTTCATTATTTTATTTACAAAATCAACATTTGTTTAATTTTTAGATATGAAGCTTTTAATTTTTTCTACATATTTAATATATTTTTAGTTTTTAGATATAAAGTATTTTCTTCTTCATACTCAACATTTTGTAAAGTTTTTAGATACAAAGTTCTTTAGCTTTAAGAAGTTCTAAGAAATATTTTTTTGTAAAATCTTGGAGTAAAATGGGCATCTCCATTGTGTTCAAATGAATAAAAACATAATAATTGACTATAAATACCATGGATTTTTTTGAAATACCTTATTGCTTATTTTTGTAGATTTAAAGAGTGAATATGCAAATTTTCATTATTTTATTTTTGAAATTGATATTTAAAAAAAAAATTAAATCTTTAGTTTTTCATTTTTATGCATATTTAACATTTTTTCAATTTTTATATATGATTTTTTTTCTTATTTTCTAACTTTGGGAAGTTTTAAGAAATTATTTTCTATAGCATCTTGTAATTAAATACACATCTCCATTGCATTCAAGTGATGAAAATATAAGAATTGACTGTAAACACCATAGGGTTTTCTAACATATATTATCACTTATTTTTACAAAATTAAAGATCAAATATGCATTTTTTTATTCCTTCATCTACGAAATTGACATTTTTTTAATTTTAAGATATGTAGCATTTATTTTTTCTTCAAATTTGACATTTTTTAGATCAATTTTAGGGATTAAGGGTCCCTGACCCATACAAAAATTATGATTCTAAAGAACATTACTAGTCTGGCTTAATAATCAGAATTATTAAGGCATTTAATCATACATAGTGAAAAAAAATATATCAAAAGTTTTGAAAAAAAATTCAATGATATGCAATATAGATACCAAAACAACTAAAACTAACAAAAAATTTCCATGTCAACACCAAAAAACTATATTTATTCCAAAATGATCAACTCTACCATTTTAACATCACTTAACAATAGTTCACTCAGAGCTAGAATTTTTACTTTCTCTTTAAAACTAGAAACAAGCACATCCTATTCTTTAAATTTAGACACTGAACCTACCGCCACCACCTCCCACCTTAATATAAATCTTTTTATCTCTAGAAACTACAAAAAAAACTAATATCCTTTGACTACTTCCAAGTTCCTTCAAAGATTTAATTTTCCCTTTCCATCATGGTGGTGCCTTAATAACACCCCTTGTAAAACCCTTGGTGATCCATTTTATGGCTTGAACATGTTATGTACACCTCCTCTCCATGCACCATACTTCCAAATACATAATTAGATTCAAGAGATCATTGATATCAAGCATGATAATGCCTCTTTTCTCCTCATTATTTTGCTCTCTCAAACACTTCTCATCAATTTCCTATGTGAAATTTACCAAAACTAGAAACCTAGATTCTAAATCATGAAAGAAGGATAGAGGAATGAAGGCCATATTATCCTTACCTAAAAATTGGATGGTTTGGAAAGGTCCTAGAGACATGGAATAAATTTATAACATTAATCCCACTTCATATTTTGGCCAAACAAAGAAATCAACCATTAATTTTATCTTTTCTTTGTCCACCATCACCATGTAGAGTTTACTCACAAATAGATATGCCAAGTTAGAATTCACATGCACCCTTATACTTACTACCAATATCTCTACCCCTAATATTTTCCCAATGGACTCTAAAACTTCCATCAAGGGAATCTAGAGCACATTAAATAAGTATGTTCTAAAATAACACCTGAGAAACCCATCTCCCTGGTTTTTACTTTGCCAAAGATCAAAGTTTAGCTAGAAGATTCCATGTAATTGTGATCCATCTTGATATCACAATTCATTAAGGCCCTAAAATCTTCTACCGCACCAATATCAAAGCATACATGTGCCTGAACCTTATGCATGAAATTCTATCATAAATGATAGATTCACATGTTTTTTTTTAATAGAGACAATAATGGGGTATTCAAAGTTTGGCCAACAACTCAATTTCTAAAAGGCCAACTATCATCATAGTCAACCAAGAAAAATCCCATGGAAATACATTCCTTATTATAACAATTGAAGAATATCACCTTCACCCATAAAGACTATTTTTTAAAGAATTTGAAAATTTTAATTTTATTTTGAAAATAAAATTACAAATTAGTAAAAAAATATTATAATCAATATCATCCATCCCCCTACAATATTCCCAACCAAATCCAATATAATCCACTCTCTCAACCATATATGGACCAATACCTACATTGGCAACAAAATCTACAACTTTATTGCTTTCCCAAAAGTAATGGGAATAACTCCAATCCTCAAACTAGTTTAGTTTAGGCCAAATTTTAGTCAAAATATTCTCAATTTTCCATGATCTATCCCTCTAAACTCTTATATCTTGGATAACTACTTGTGAATCCCCTTTAATTTCTAAAAAGGAGATGGCACACTCCAAAGCCAACTCCACACCAGCTACTAAAGCTTGGGCCTCAATTTCATTATTCATTCCATATGACAGCTTCAATGACATTGCTCTTATAAGAGAATCACTATAGTCCTTAATTATATAACATGTCTCAAAATCTCTTAGATTTCCTTTTCAATCTCTAAAAAAGTTTACCTTAAACTAACCAAGTTGAGGTGGAGACCAAACTACCTCCTTTTTGTTTCTCAAATCCTTCTTATCTACTATTGACCCTTTAACAAGAAAAGGTTTGATATTTTTCCAATTTTCACACATTTTCATATCCCGTTGCAAGAAACTTTCTTGATTCCTTTATAAATGTGAATAAACAATTTCAAAAATGGACAATTCCATTTCTCTTAAGATCACATGCAATGGTTAAGATTTTTTTCAAAGCTGCATATATTCCTTTCTTTCTAAATCATCCAAATTATTATGACATGACTAAATTTACATAAACTATAGATTAAATGATTAATATCACCCATTGGATATGTATCAAAGGCTTAAAATAGAGATGATGACCATACCCATAGTTAGTTTGAATTTTTGTAGAGCTAAATCCAACACCAATTTGTAAATGAGTAGTTGAATAACAGATGATCAATTGTTTCCTCCTCTTTCTCAAAAAGGTAGCATTTATAAGGCCCCACAAACCTAATCTTCTTGAAATGATCATGTTTTAGAATAAAACCATGCACTACCAACCATGTGAAGGCCACTACTTTTTGCAAAACTTCTTTACTCTAGTAAAGAAAACTCACCCAACCCAAAAAATCATCATCAACTTCTACCATCTGATAACCTATATTGAATGAATACACCATTTTTGCACTAATTCAATGAAGTTAATCTTCCTTATTATTAGGAAATATTTTCTTGTTACTGAGAGAAGCCTCTAAAGATAAAGTTTCCTCTTATGGGACTAGAAGATCCACCAAACTTTTCCATTTATAATCTACTCACCTCGAATCATAATTCAAAACCACATAGTCACTCACTTTTGATCCCCACCAATTTTTTAGAAAATATTTGATCTAACTTCTATCAATTACTAATGACCATTCCAAGAATCTTGCCAAAATTTTGCCTTTCTACCATAATTAATAGTCCAACAAACATGCTATGTTATAATTGATCTACATTTTAAGATGAAATTTCACATATGGGAACCTCTAAGATGATTCAAAACTAAAAATATTCACTTTGGGGAATCCAAATCAAGATAATTAGCTCAAATAAGTCTACACCATAATCTATCTAATTTATAAACCATTTTCTAAACCAAATTTGCTCCTAAAGCTAGATTTTGAAGATGAATATCTTTAATACTTGTTCATCCTTTATTTTTCCTCATACAAACTCTCTCCCATTTCATCAGTGGAATTTTATTAAATTCAACACAACCTTTCCATAGAAATTCCTTCATGTTCTTATTCATATATCTTATAACATGTTTAGGAAGACACATCATAGAAAAGTAATAGGTCAGAAGAGCACTGAGAATGACTTTAATAAGAGTTATCCTTGGATAACTATTTTCATTTCTAGGTACATAGGCATGCCTTCAAGCTCTCAAGAAAATATTTTTAGATGCTAGAAGAACCAACTCCTTTGAAAAGAGGAACCCCTAGATATTTGCTTAGAATATTCCCAATCTTGAAACGTAAGACCCTGCTTAAATTGATTTCTATCCTGGGATAACAATTAACAAAATAAATTTTAGACTTACCTTCATTAAATTTTTGACCAAAAAATTCTTCATAACTTCTCAAAATTCTTTTAAATTTTAAAAATTCCTCAACTATAGCTTTTCCAAAAATAAAATCATCATCTACAAATTGATGATGCGTGAGAATTTCAAAATTGTCCACAATTTGAAGACCATGCAACCTTCCAATATCTTGAGCCTCTCAAACTACTCTTCACAAAGCATCTACCATTAGTATGAAAAGGAAATGGGATATGGGATCTCTTTTCCTTAAACTTATTGAAATAGTGAATAAACTATTTAGACTACCATCAACTAACACCAAAAATTTAGGATTCAACTCAAAATTGAACACCCACTCACACCAATCTTTACTAAACCCAAACTTCAACAAAATATTGAACATAAAACTCCAATTTACCTTATCATAGGATTTACTAATATCTAGTTTTATCAACATGCCTTTTTTATGATTATGAGTTAGTGAATGCATAATTTCGTGAGCCATAATAATACCTTCTTGAATACTTCTTCCTGACACAAAATCTACTTTCTCACTAGCAATCAATTTCTCAAGAAAAGGTTTCACTCTCTCATCAATAGATTTTGAAATAATCTTATACACTTTATTGCACAAATTTACTGGTCTAAAATCTAAAAAATAAGACTGAGATTCACATTTTGGAAATAAAGATAAAAAATTCATATTCAACTCAGGGAACATTTTCTTCTTCTTTCTAGATTCATCCACCATCTCCCAAACACCAATTCCTACCACATCCTAGAATAATTGAAAGAAGGATATAGGGAAACCAGCTGGGCTAGGAGCTTTATCCTTGGCCATAAAAAAAAACACCCTCTTTATTTCTTCCAATTCAAAAGGGGCCAATAATTTTTCATTCATACCTTGAGAAATTTCTTCAGGGATGAAATGGAGAAATTCATTCTGCACTCAAATTTGAAAAATCTTCATTTAATAATGTTTGAAAAAAATGGGTTGCTTTAATACAGATAGCTTCTATAGATTCTAAGACCACCTCTTGACTAGATTTCATGTGAGAAATCCTAGTTACCTTCCTTTTATATTTTATTGAAAGATGAAAAAAATATGAATTTTTATCCCCTTAAGCCAATTCTCCCTCGATTTCTACTTCTAAAAGAATTCTTCTCTACAAATAATTTCTTCATAATCACTAACCAAATATTTTCCTAGAATATAAGCTTCCACATCCATCACCCATTTGAATATTCTATCATTAAACTTATGCAACTCAACTTCAATCCTAAATTTTTCCTAAAAAATATTCTTAAAATGCTCATTATTCCACACCTTGAGTTTTTATTTCATCAATTTCAATCTCTTATTCGTTTGAAAATTATGGATCCTTGAGGGATGAGGCATTGATTCAATCATTCCTTAACTATATAAAACAAAGGTGGATCTCAGAGCCACATCAATTCAAACTTGAATGGGAATTTTTTCGGGAGGAATTAAAATCAATATTTAATGTAATAAGCCAATAATCTGACTGAGTTTGAGGTAAAATCCAATAATCCAATATTCTATCACTTTGATTCCATACAAGGGAAATTAGAAACATATATAATCTCTTAAGAATATTTTCCAGACCAAGCCATCTATTGTTCCAGGTAAACCACCTTGACTTTGGTTCTACATCCTCCAGATTATTCTAAGTAACAAATAAACCAAAATCCTGAAAAACCTAAGAATTTGAAAAAACTCCTCATTTTTATGGCTCAAAATAACATTGAAATCTCCTCCTAACAGTATCTTATCCATATAAAAATCCTTTAAAAAGGATGAAATATGATCCGAAAGGTAATTTTTAAGAAAATGTCCCTGAGGTCTATATATATTAAACAAAAGGAACTACAAATCTGACTTGAAACTAAAAGTTTTGCGTATTTGCCAATTTTGACCTGAAACCAACATTTCTAATTTGGAAGAAAAGGGAGAACAAAGGATTTCCAAACCACCACATGCTCCAATAGATTCCACAAAAACTCCTAGCCAACAGGGCCCAAATAAACTCAAAAAGCCTTCCACTCCTTCCCTATTAAGTTTGGTTTCTTGCATCATTAAAATATCTAGTTTCTCAATGCTAATAATATGCTTAATCAAATATATTTTGTTAGGTGAATTCAAACCCATAAAATTTTAATAAATTATCTTCATGATTCTAAATGAGGGAATTCTACCCCCCACTTTGTAACATCCAATTTTTTTTCTAAAGTGCCATGGTTTTACCTTCAAGAACTTTGCCTGCAATGAGATCCTTTTTAGATTTTCTACCCCAATTATTTGTAGGACCCTGATTTAGGTGTGAGATTTTACTTTAAGACTGATAAATAGAGATAATTTCCTTAAAATTCAAATCCCCTTCTAAATCTTCTTCCACATCTTTTTCAAAATCTAACCCCTCCTCATTTGAACTAATAACCTCCTTAGTCATGTCTTATAAAATTCTTAGATTATCATTAGACTCTAAATTATTCTATTTTTGAAAAATTAATGATCTTATGGAATGTGATTATTTTTTAATGAACTCATAGCTCTTAATCACCAAAGTTGGTGAAATTAATTCCATCATCCCTAATTTTACAAGCAAGTTCTTTATTTCTCTAATATTTTGAGATTGAGATTTCCAAGCTTCCTCTTCCTCCTTACTTTGATATACCTAATGCTCCAAGCCCTTTTAACCTCTCTTTCTCCATTTTTATCCTTCTTTGGTTTCTATTAAGGCACCATCTTAACTGATTTGGTCTTAAGAGAGTTCTTAATTTTACTACAAAACTTTTGAATATGGCCTAGTTGGTGATATTTGTAATAGTTGAAAGGGATATTTTCCACATCAATTCTCTAATTCCAAACCTGACCCCATGATTTAATAATCACAAACTCTAGAATAGCTTAATCCAAATCTAATGTAACCCTGATAGGATCATAAACTAATCTATATCTTTTAATCATGGATTCATCTATTTCTAATATAAAACCTACCAAACCTTCCAAAGTGACCAAAAAATATTTGATCCAATATTCTAAAGGAAGACCATAGAATATTATCCATACTGGATAACTACTCTTCTTATCTTTTAATGGATCAAAATTAGGGATCCAATTTTGAATCCAGAGATCCATTCCATTCAAAGACTAGGATTTGAATTTGAAAACCTTTTCTTTCCCTTTTCTAGTTTCAAAGATCATAATAAAAACACCTTTGGGTAGAAATCTCACCACCATTGATGAACCCCAATGCTCCTTAATCTAGTGTTTAATAGCTTCCATCATTGGCCACTTTCTAGCACATTTTAAAATTAGGGCACAATCTAACAATTGTTTAAATTTAGAATTAAATGGGTTTGAAATCCACTCTAAAACCCTAACTTCTCTAATCTTTACCCCATCCCCCAAATAATCCCAAATTTGATCTACAAGAGCTTCCAATGATTGATTACCTCAAGGCACCTCCTTCACCTTTTTGAGAGTCTCTATATCAACTTATACAACTTAATTATTAACAATTGAAGCTTTCAAGTTATCCTCAATCTTTTTTAAGTTATGCTTCTAGAACTCTACAAGTTTACCTTTCTAGCTATTGCTAATTTTTCTCAAACTTGCTTCTTCATCCCACTATTCCCTATTTTCCTCAATCACCACCTTAAAACATTCCTATGATCTTTCTTACCATGATTACCCTTGATTTTACCTCCATCATTATAAAATTTATGGCTCAACAAGGGACCCATACCAGGATACAACACTACACTTTTTTTTTGCTCACAATCTTCCCTTCATATGCTCCTTCTCTTTCATGCCCTCCTTATCCTATCCCCTTGCTTGCACCATTAGAATATCAACATTTTTTATTTTAAAATATGATTTTTTTTTAATTTTTTATAACTTTAGAAAAATTTATGAAAATATTTTCTATAACAACCTAGACTAAAATTGACATTTCCATTTTGTTCAAAGGAGAAAAAATATAAGAATTGATGTAAACACCATAGGATTTTCTAATATACCTTATGACTTGTTATATATATATATATATATATATATATATATATATATATATATATATATATATATATATATATATATATATATATATATATATATATATATATATATATATATATATATATATATATATATATATTTACACACACACACACACACACACACACACACACACACACACACACACACACACACACACACACACACACACACACACACACACATACATGTGTGTGTGTGTGTGTGTGTGTGTGTGTGTGTGTGTGTGTGTGTGTGTGTGTGTGTGTGTGTGTGTGTGTGTGTGTGTGTGTGTGTGTGTGTATGTATATGTATATGTGTATGGGTATGCATATGTATATTTAAATATGAAATATACAATTTTATATTTTACAAAATAAACATTTTTAGTTTTAAAATTAGAAGTATATCAATTTTCTGCATATTTGATATTTTTTCAATTTTTAGATATGATTTTTTTTAGCTTTGGGAATTTTGAGGAAGTTATTTTTGTATCATATTAGATTAAAATATGTAGTTACATTGTGTTCAAATGTATAAAAACATAAGAATTGATTATAAATACTATAATATTTTTAGACAAACCTTCTGACTCATTTATCAAGATTTTAAAAATAGATATGTAATTTTTCTTTCTTATATTTTGAAAATTGACATTCTTTTTCAATTTTTAGATCTGCTATTTTTATTTTATGTATATTTGACATGGTTTTTAGTTTTTAGATAAAATTTATTTTATTTTTGGAAATTTTTAGGAAAATAGTTTTTGCAACAACCTAGAGCAAAATAGACATGTTCATTACATTGAATCACTAAAAAACATAAGAATCATTTATAAACACCATAGGGTTTTCTAACAAACCTCAAGATCATTTTTTTTAAGATTTAAAGATCATATGTGTAGTCATTCATTCTTTTATCTACAAAATTGATATTTTTTTTTACAGGTTTTAGATATGTAAATTTTCATTTTTTTTCCATATTCAACATTTTTTAGTTCTCAGATATGATGTATTTACTTTTTCCTTTTAGTTTAATCTAGTTTAAAAAGTTTTGGGAAACTATTCAGAACTACAACATCTTAGAGTAAAATAAATATCTCCATTGCATTAAAGGCCAAAAAAACATACAAATCATATGTAAACAACATTGAGTTTTATAGTAAATCTTATAGCTCAGTTTTACATATTTAAAGATTAGATATATAGTTTTTCATTCTTTTATTTATAAAATTATCATTTGTTAATTTTTAGATTTGTAATTTAAAATTTTTCTTGCATATTCAAAATTTATTTTTTAATTTAAAATCATTATTTTTGGGGGGATTTGGTAAGTTTTAACAAAAAACATTATACATCTTGGAGTAAAGTAGACATTTCCATTGTGTTCAAAGGTTAAAAAACCTAATAATTGTTTGTAAACATCATAAGGTTTTTTAACATATTTTTTACCCCATTTTTTAGATTTAAATATTGGATGTGTAGTTTTTCATTCTTTTATCTATAAATAAATGAATTTTTATGTTTTTATTTTTATAGTTTTCAAATGTGATTTTTTTTATATAAGATGTTTTAGGAAATTTTTTTTTGTAGCATCATAGAGAAAAACAAATGTTTATTTTCCATTCAAAGGTAGAAAAACATAAGAGTTGATTTACTAACACCATAGGTTTTTTTTATAAACTCTAAGGCTCATTTTAAAGATATGAAGATGAGATATGTAGTTTTTCATTCATTTATCTATAATATCAACAATTTCTTAATTATCAAATCTACTATTTTTTTTCTGTATATTCGATATTTTTTTAGTTTTTAGATACAAAGTTTTTATTTCTGGCTTTGAAAAGTTTTTATTTATGTATATTCAACTTTTATATATGTAAATATTAGATATATAATTTTTAATTTTTTATCTGTAAAATTAATAATATTTTAGTTTTAAGATATATATAATTTTTAATTTTTTTTACATATTTGACATTTTTTAAACTTTTAGATATTATTTTTTTAGCTTTGGTAAGTTTTAATAAAACAAATTTTTGAGTATCCTAGAGAAAAATACATGTCTCCTTTGTGTTCAAAGGTATAAAAACATAAAAATTCATTTTAACCACTATAATGTTTTCTAATAGACCCTTTGGCTCATTTTTATAGATTTAAAGATTAGATATGTAGTTTTTCATTATTTTATCTACATAATCGACATTTGCTTTTAATTCTCAAATCTACAATTTTTATTTTTTCTATATATATGACATTTTTCCAATTTTTAGATATGTAGTTTTTTTTGGCTTTAAGAAGTTTTAGGAAATTATTTCCTGTAACATCCTAGAGCAAAAACATACATATCCATTATGACTAAAGGTAAAAAACATAAGAATCAACTATAAATACCATATGGTTTTTGATAGACCTTATATCTTATTTTTACATATTTAAAGCATATATATATATATATATATATATATATGCTTTAAATATGTAGTTTTTTTTGGCTTTAAGAAGTTTTAGGAAATTATTTCCTGTAACATCCTAGAGCAAAAACATAAATATCCATTATGACTAAAGGTAAAAAACATAAGAATCACCTATAAATACCATATGGTTTTTGATAGACCTTTTATCTTATTTTTACATATTTAAAGCATATATATATATATATATATATATATATATATATATATATATATATATATATATATATATATATATATATATATATATATATATATATATATAGACACACACACACACACACACACACACACACGTGTGTGTGTGTGTGTGTGTGTGTGTGTGTAATTTAGAGAACTAACAATTTTTTCATTTTTTAGATTTATAATTTTTCACTTTTCTACATATTTGACATTTTTCATCTTTTAGATATTTTTTTTCTTACTTTAGAAGTTTTAATAAATTATTTTATATAACATCTTGGAATAAAATGGATGCCTCCATTGCATTCAAATGCCAAAAAACATAGGAGTCGATTGTAAACACCATATAAATTTATGACAAATGTTTTGGCTTATTTTTACATATCTAAAGATCATATATACATTTTTTCATTCTTGTATCTATAAATAGACATTATATTGAGTTTTTAGATCAACAAAATTTCATTTTTATAAACATTGGACATTTTTATTATGTTTTTAAATATGATTTTTTCTCTATTCTATAACATCAAAGAGAAAAATAGACATCGCCACTGTGTATAAAGTCTAAATAATATAAGAATCAAATGTAAACATGATAGGGTTCTCTATGAAACCTAATGACTTGTTTTTATAGCTTTAAAGATCTGATGTTTAGTTTTTACTTCTTTTATCTATAAAATTGATATTTTTCTAGTTTTCAATTCTACATTTTTTCATTTTTTTCTAGATATTCATCATTTTTTATTTTTTAGATATGAAGTATTTTTTGAACTTTGAAAATTTTCAAGAAACTATTATTGTAGCATCCTAGAACAAAATAACTAACATCTCCATTGCATTCAAAGATTAAAAAAAATATCAATTGACTATAATCACCATAATGTTTATTGACATACCTTCTAGATCATTCTTGAAAATTTTAAGATTTAATATGTAGTTTCACATTATTTTATCTATAAAATTGATATTTTTTGAGTTTTTAGATCTGTAATTTTTCATTTTTTTCAATTTTTAGATATATATATATATATATATATATATATATATTTTGCTTTGAAAAGTTTTAGAAAATTATGTTCTCTAACATCCTAGAGTAAAATAATAATATCCATTCTATTCCAATGTCAAAAAATATAAGAATTGACTATAAAAACTATACAATTTTCTAAATAACCTTCTATTTTGTTTTTGTACATTTAAACATTGAACATACAATTTTTCACTCTTTTATCTACAAAATTGACATTTTTTTGAATTATTAAATATTTAGTTTTATATATAATAGATATGTAGTTATTTATATTTAGGGAATTTTAAATGAACTATTTTTTACATCTTAGAGTAAAACATACGTCTACATTGCATTCAAAGGCCAAAAAACATAAGAATTGATTGTAAACACTATAAGGTTTTCTAAAAGATCTTATGGTTCACTTTGATATAATTAAAGATTAGATATGTAGCTTTTGATTATTTTTATTAATAAAAGTGACATTTATTTCAATTTTTAGATTTGTAATTTTTTTTTTTTTTTTTTGCATATTCAACATTTATCAATTTTCAAAAATAGTTTTTTAGCTTTGGGAAGTTTTAGGACATTTTTTTATATATCATCCTTGAAAGAAAGGGGTATCTCCATGGTGTTCAAAGTTCAAAAATTAAAAGAATCAATTTCAAACACCATAGGGTTTTCTATCATACCTTTTGGCTCATTTTTATGATTTAAAGAGTGGATATGCATAATCAACATTTTTTTTCAATTTTTAGATATGCAAGGTTTTTTTTTTGACATATTTGACATTTTTTAGATTTAAAATATAATTGTTTTCGTGGTTTTGTGATGGATTAGGAAATTTTTTTATGTATCATCCTATAAACAATAAACATCTTCTTTATGTTTAAACATCTAAAACATAAAAATTGACTCTAAACACCATAAGTTTTTTTAAAAAAACTTCTGGCTAGTTTTGTAGTTTTAATGATTTGATATGCAATTTTTCATTCTTTTAGTTGGAAAAATGACATTTTTTCATTTTCAAATATATATATTTTTATTTTTCTTCATATTCAACATTTATTTAGTTTTTTAGATTTAATTTTTTTTGGCTTTGAGAAATTTTAAGAAACTATTTTATGAAGCGTCATGGAGAAATACATACATCTCCATTACATTCAAAGAATGAAAAACATCTCCAAGTTGGTTGTAACTAAACTTTGATGGAGCATTCAAGGGCAATCCAGGTAGTATGGGAGGTGGTAGAGTTTCCAGAGATGAGTCTGGGGTGGCTATAACTACCTACATATGCCCTATGGGGTTTTAAAATAACCATTTAGTTGAGGCCAAAGCTGCCCTCTAGGTCATCCAGTTGACATCCAAACTCAACATATCCAAGTTAAAAATTAAAGGAGATTCAATAAACATACTTAATTCCATTTCAATTAGAGCAAACTCCTCTCAAACTATTAGCTAACTTATTACTGATACCACTAGTCTACTCAGATCCACTAGTGAATGTTCATTTGCCCACATCTATTAGGAGGGAAATTTCATAGAAAATGATCTAACAAAAACTAGTGTCACTAGCACTAATTTAATCATGTGGAATGGCCTCAATAACATTTCCCAAAATCTCCCCCCTCATTATTCACGATTTGAAAAACTCCCCCTTTTAGTCAAGGGTTGAAAGCACACGTACGAATGGAGATCATACCTAAGCCAAACTTAATCCACACTAAATATCATGATTATGACACTAATTTTAAATATAGGGATTACATACATCATCTTAAAAAGTACCATGGTTATAAAAACTAGATAAAACAAAATTATAGTAGATTGAACTATAATTACACACTACTTGAGTAGGAAGAAGAACTTAGTAATGGAAGGTGACAGTGATATGTATGAACCAATCTCATGTGATTAATTATAAATGAATCATAAAGTTTAGAGGAAGATCAAAAAGGGGGATTATAGAATTTATGCTTTGCATTGAAGGACATAATGAAATGTTGGCCAAGGATTTTTCCATGGCATGAAAATAAAGGCAAGTCATATTCAGGAGCACCAGAGTTAACATCACTAAAGAGTTGGTCACGAAATTCACATATATGTCTTGTGAGGGCACCAAATCCTACAAGGATAAGAGGATAAAATAGGAGCTGATAGAGACTTTCTTTGAAATGGACTCAGCTATCCAAACAAATAATAAGGGGTATAATATATTCAATATTCTAAAGTGTTGGCTAGACATCTATCTCTAGCTAATGAAATATTTAATTTTAGAGGGAAAATTTACTCACATCTTTTCCCATCACTTCATGATACAAAAACACTTCAACAGACATTGTATTTCTTGGACCTTATTACTTGTTCATGTCCCTTGGATGCTCTATCTTGACCTTTCATGAAAAACCCTCCTAGACCTAATATAGTAGGGGTTAATATTCCTCACCAATAAAAGGAAAACTAATGGGCATTGAGATCACCCTAGGAAAAAGGAGTAAGGAAACAAATTAAGGTGAGGCCTCAAAAAACTTTGTTGAATAATGAGAGGAAGATCCATATTCACCTTCCCCTCACCCTATCTCCCATTCTCTCTCCTAAGATACTAGAAAGAAGGGAAAAATAAAGCCCTGGGACTCTCCCTCTTAGGATAAGAAAACTACAAAGAAAGTTAGCATAATTTTAGAAGTCCCCCAGGGTATTAAAAACCCTAAATTTGAAATTTATGAGATGAAGGTGATGAAAGTTAGGAGGCGAGGCAAAGATAGAGAAATCGTAGACCTCCCTAAATTAATTAGGCAAAAGCGATTAGACTTCCACAAAAATTTGTAGAGCATGGGATGGTAATTTATGCCATTGATGGGATAGTTAAATACCCTAAAACTAGATTCAGATACACTAAGGGAGGTTTAGATAAATCTTTAGATGGATGAAGGCATTAGGCATAGGTTGAAGGACACCTCCAACAAAAGAGGAAAGGAAATCATAGTATCATCTTGGTGAGTTCACCTACAAATGTCAAGAAGAAAGAAAAACTAATACCTAAGAAAGAGAAGGGGAATGTAGAGAAGAAAAAAAATATGACATAATGCCCTAGCATCTGAACTAGAATAAAGTCTAGCAACATCAAGTAGAAATTTGATTGAAACAGGAAGGATTCAACACTTACTATTAAAAAGGATGGCTCTGACGTGCCCTCCAACGAAATTTAGTATGTGTCCTAGTTTTTTAGTCCTATGAATATACATGGTCCTATATTTTGCTAAAATTTTGATGATGTTTAGTGGTAGGTTGGCCTAAGTGTCCTGGTCATGTTTTGTTCCTTCTTGTTTTGTCTATACTTCTTGTTTAAAATTATGGTTTTAAGTCCCTATAAAACCTGACATTCACCTTATGAAATAAAAAAATAATGAAAAACATAATAATTCATTGTAAAAACTATAAGAATTTATAAAAAACCTTTATAGTCATTTTTTAATATTTAAAGATAATATACAAATTTTCATTATTGTATTTACATAATCAACATTTTTCAATTTTTAAATCTATAATTTTTCATTTTTCTATATATTCATCATTTTTTATGTTTTCAAATATGAAGTTTTTTTTGGCATTGAGAAGTTTTAGGAAACTATTTTTACAACATTTTGGAGAAAAATAAACATCTCCATTATGTTCAAATACCAAAAAATATAAGTATCATATATCAACACCATAAGGTTTTGTAATAGACCTTCAAGATCATTTTTGAACATTTTTAGATTAAATAAGTAGTTTTTCATTATTTCATCTACACAATCAATATTTTTTTTAGTTTTTAGTTTTTTGGCATATAAATTCTTTTTTTATGTTTTAGATATGAATTTTTTATATCTATGAGAAGTTTTAGGAAACTATTTTTTGTATCATCTAGGAGAAAAATAAACATCTCCATTATATTCAACTTAGGTAAAAAATATATAAGAATCAACAATCAAAACCATATGTTTTCTAAAATATATTTTAACTTTTTTTTGCATATTTAAAGATCATATATAGGTATTTTTAATTCTTTTATCTAGAAAATTGATACTTTTTTAAGTTTTAAGATTTGTAGTTTCTTAATTTTTTACAAAATTGACATTAATTTTAGTTTTTAGTTATGATTTATTTTCAATTTTATGAAGTTTTAAGAAATCATTTTTATAGCATCTTGGAGAAAAATGAACATATTCATTATGTTTAAAAGATGAAAAACATAAGAATAATTAGTCAATACTATAGGATTTTCATTCTTTTATCTACAAAATTGATAATATTTTTAGTTGATAGATATGCAATTTCTTATGTTTATGCATATTTGACATTTTTTTAGTTTCCAAATTTGAATTTTTTATTTTTCCTTCAAGATGTTTTAGGAAACTATCTTCTAAAACATCCCAGAGAAAAATGAACATCTCCATGTTCAAAGGCTGAAAGACATAAAAATTGATTATAAACACCATATGGATTTATAATAAACATTCTAGATCATTTTCAAATATTTAAGGATTGGATATGCAATTTTTGCTCTTTAATATAAAAATTTGACATTTTTACAAATATTTGATCTATAATTTGTTTTTATTCATATTTGACTTTTCTTATTTTTTTGATATAATGTTTTTTTTGGATTTTAGAATGTTAGGAAATTATTTCCAGTAGCATCTTGGAGAAAAATGGACATCTCCAATGCATTCAAAGGAAAAAATATAAGAGTCAATTATAAACATTATAGATTTTTTTTTTACAAGGCTTTTAACTTGTTTTTGTAGATTTAAAGATCACACATGCAATTTTTCATTCTTTTATCTTGAAAAATTGACATTTTTTTTCAATTTTAAATATTTGATTTTTCATTTTTCTACATATTCAACATTTATTTATGTTTTCTAATATGTTTTTCTCTTTAAACTTTGGCAAGTTTTAGAAAACTATGTTCTACAACATCATGGAATAAACAAACATCTCCATTGCATTCAAAGGTTAAAATAATAATAATTAACTAGTAAACACTAAGGGGTTATTGAATACACTTTTAGCTTATTTTTTTAGATTTAAAAATATCATATGAAAATTTTCATTCTTTTATTTACAAAGTTAACATTTTTTTCAATTTTTTAAATCAACATTATTTCAATTTTATTGAAGATTGAATATTTTTTGTTTTTAGATATGATGTTTTTTTGGTTTTTTCTGGATTTGGGAAGTTTTAGGAAACATTTTTATACAAATTCATAGATATAAATACACATTTACATTACATTCAAAGGCTAAAAAACATAGGGATAAAATATAAACACCATAGGATTTATTGACAGTCTTTTAACTCTTTTTTGGAGAGTTAAAGATCAGATATGTAGGATTTCAATCTTTTATCTTTAGAATTGACATCTTTTTTAGATTTTAGATATGTAGTTTTTCATTGTTCTATGTATTTGACATGTATTTGAAATTTTTTCTATGATTTTTTAACTTTGATATGTTTTAGGAAACTTTTTTTTATAACACACTAGAGCAAACCAAACATCTCCATTACATTCAAAAGATTAAAAAATAAGAATCAACTATAAACACCATAAGATTTTATAACATACCTTATATCTTATTTTTGAAGATTTAAAGATTAGATATGTAGTTTTTCACTCTTTTATCCTAAAATTGACATTTTTTCAATTTTTAAATTTACATTTTTAAATTTTTTATGTAGTCAACACTTTTTTAAAATTTAGATATGATTTTTTTATTTTGGAAGTTTTTGGAAGCTATTTTATTGATCCTAGGGAAAAATGCACATCACCATTGCATTCAAGGGTAAAAACACAAGAATTGATTATAAACACTTTAGGGTTTTTTGACATACCCTCTAACTCATTTTTATAGAATTAAAAATATTATATGCAAAATTTTCATTCTATTATCTTCAAGATCAACTTTTTTTTCTATTTTATGATCCAATTTTTTTTATTTTTCTACATATTTGACATATTTTAGTTTTTAGATAGAAAGTCTATTTTTTACTTTCAGAAGTTTTAGAAAAATATTTTCTATAGCATCCTTGATAAAAAAAACACATATCCATTACATTCAACTATAGAAAACATATGGTTTGATTATAAACACAATAAGGTTTTTTTATCTACACTTTTTCATTTTTTTTGCATATACAATTTTTTTTTTCTAGATTTTAGATACAACATTATTTTTATGTTTGGAAGTTTTAGGAAATTCATTTTTGCAACATCTTAGAGTAAAATATAAACCTCTATTTCATTCAATGACATAAAAACATAAGAATCAAATGTAAATACCATGGGATTTTTTGCTAGACCTTTTGATTTAAATATTAGATATGCATTTTTTTAATTTTTAATCTTCAATATCAATTTTTTAAGATTTGTAGACATGGTTTATTCTAGCTTTGGTAAGTTTTAGATAACCATTTTATACAACATCGTGAAGTGAAATGTGCATATCCATTACATTTAATGGCTTAAAAACATAAAAATCTTCTATAAACACCGTAGGGTTTTTTGACAAATCTTCTAAATTGTTTTTATAGATATAATGATTGGATATGCATTTTTTCATTTTTTATCTATAAAATTAGTATTTTTCTACAGTTTTAGATCTCTAGTTATTTTTTGCATTTTTTATAGTGTTTTTAGCTATAAAATATGGTTTTTTGGATTTGCGAAGTTTTACGTAACTATTTTTGTAGCATTGTAGAGAAAAACAAACATCTCCATTACATTCAAAGTTTTAAAAACATAAGAATTAACTATATACACCATTTTATTTTATGACAGACCATTTGGCTTATTTTTATAGATTTAAAGATAGGTTATGTATTTTTTCATTCTATTATTTATAAAATCGACATATTTTTTTGTTTTTAGATTTGCATTTTTTCATTTCTTTTGAATATTCAACATTTTTTGTAGTTTTTAGATATGAAGTTTTTTTGGCTTTGGGAAGTTTTAAGAAATTGTTTTTAATAATATTATAGATAAAAATAGATATTTTCATTGCTTTAAAAAGTTGGAAAACATAATAATCAACTGTAAACACCATAGTGTTTTTTGACAAATGTTTTAGTTCATTTTTGTAGATTTAAAGATCAGATATGATATATATATTTATTTTATCTATAAAATTGTCTTTTTTAATTTAGAGATATTTTTTTTCAATTTTTCTACATATTTGAATCTTTTTTTTAGTTTTTAGATATAATACTAATGAGATGTGGGTGAGTTGGTAAAAGTGACTTGGTTATTTCAAGAACCACCTAGGTTCAAATCTCAGTATGGTATCTAAGGTTAGATGTGGCTGATCATTTGTATTATTGGGTTAGTTGTGGCTAATAATTAGTATTATTGGGTTGGTTGTGGTCATTTATGGTGTTCTCAGTCTGGTTGTGGCCATTCATTGGTACTATCAAGCTAGTTGTGGTTTTTATTGGTATTATTGGGCTAGTTGTGACCATTGTTTCTAAATTTAACACTTGTGATTGATGATCACTTAGGGATATGGGCCCCTAACTATGTCCCAAATCCATTGGAGTTCAAGTCAAAAGTGAATACCTATCTAAAAAAAGTATTAGTAAATTATTTTATTTAGAATCTTGGAGAAAAATAGACATCTTCATTGTGTTCAAAGGTAAAAAAAAAAAACATAAGAATTGCATGTAAACACTAAAAGGTTTTATGATAGATTATTTAGCTCATTTTTACAAATTTAGATATCATATATAGAATTCTTCATTATTTTAATTAGAAAATTGTGTTTTTTGTTCTTAGATCTATAATTTTTCATTTCTACAATTTTGACATTTTTTTTTCCAATTTTCAAATCTAATTTTTTTGGCTTTGGTAAGTTTTAGAAAACTATTTTATGCAACATATTGGAGTAAAATAGACATCTCCATTGTGTTCAAAGCCTAAAAACATATTAAATGACTATAAACACTATAGGGGTTTCTAATAGAACTTCTAGTTCTTTTTTTTTTTAGATTTGAAGCTTGAATATGTAGCTTTTCATTTTTTAAACTAACAAATTTTGTTTTTTTAAAAATAGTTCTATAGTTTTTAATTTATGCATATTCTATAGTTTTTTAGTTTTAATTTATAAAGTTTTTTAGTTTTTAACTTTTTTACGAAGCTACTTTATGTAGAATCTAGGAGAAAATTAGTCATATCCATTGCATTCAAAGACTAAAAAATACAAGAATTGAATGTAAACACTATATGGTTTTTAGATAGACCTTGTGATTTATTTTTGTATATTTAAATATTAAATATGTATCTTTTCATTCTTTTATCTACCAAATTGAATTTTTTTATGTTTTTCATATCTATAGTTTTTAATTTACATAAGAATTAATCAACTACACTAGGTTTAATTAGTGGTTAAAATTTGTTCATAATTTTGGCAGCATTTCCATGGATATGCATTGAGCATTAGGATCTCAAGAAGTTTGGGTTAGATTTCATGCTTTCCTAGTTTAAATTTTCTTATTTACCTACCATAAAAATTTCCTTATTTCATGGACTAATTTTTGTTGATTTTATAAATTATGTTTCCTATTTTATAGATTAATAATTTACATTTTTACAAATTAGAGTAATAAAAAATATATTTTATGTTTCAGACTAACTCTATATAATATATGGTAAAGATAATCACAAAGGAGAACTAGTTGATTTGTATGCAACAAGAGAGAGAATAGTTATGTAGGATATTACATAGCTAAATTTTTTTGTATGTGTATAGTCACCACTTTTATCAACTGTAATTCATAAAATAATTATAGTAGTTAGTTCATAGATGTCACCTAAAAATATAGAAGAGAGAGAAATACTATATTTATTGGAAAAAATAGTAAAATGGTTCAAGAAAAAGGAACATGAGGATCATCATGCCCCTTAGAAGGACATGGTGCACACCATTATAAAGATCCCCTATCTAGACACCCTACACTTAGGTATCCAACATTCATCTCCCTCCACCCTTGCACAAAATATTTTCTAAAAGATAACTTAGAGCTATTTTAGGATAAAAAATTATAAGTATAGAACTTCTTAAACCTATTAAACTACCTCAACAAGACATCCTTGTTGAAATATGAAAGAGTTTAAAATAATTCCCACTCCACCCCTAGTTATAAGGTTTTATTGTCCCTTAAATAATCTTAAATTAACAATTAATCATGCATATTGGGGTAAAATTTACAAATGATTTCAAGAGTAGGTAGAAAAAATATCTTGTTTACAAGTAGTTTAAAAGATCATGGGGTACCTCCAAGGAGAAAAAATTATTCATAAAGCCAAAACCTTTGATTTTACCATTAACATGTATATATGTAATTCACCAATGAAAATATTCCTCTATAATTTTCTTAAATTTATAATAATGGTGAGTGAGGATACTAATATGTTCCTCTTTTATTTTTACATCCTTGTGATTGGTTATGACCATAACAAGGATGCTCAAAGTTGAAACTATTTCTATCCACTTTCAAAAATGTATCTCTTAGATGGTGTATGGGGTTAGGGAAAGATGTAATAGTAATATTTTAAATACATTAATGTTTAACTCCTCTCTAAATACTAATATTTTTATAGAATAATAAACTACACAAGAAATGGTGTCTTCTCAATGTCACAAAATGAAGATGAACCATTGGAAGATTACCTAGAGAGCTTTATGTTGACCTTTAAAAAATATAAATAGAATAGTTTGGACTAAGAATTAATAAAACTATTAATATTGAAAATAATTATATAATAATGTCTCAAAGCATTATATCTGATAAGTAGTGAAGACATATCATATATTCCATTCAATAGGATCACTCACTTATGTATAAACTACTCAAAATCTATGATGAAGAACCATAATAAAAAAACATCACACTCATCATATAATAATGGAATCTCATAGAGGGAGGTAATAAATTTATTTTAATACATGAAGTAAGACACCATAAATCATTTGAACTACACAATTGGACACATTACATACACAAAAAATAAGAAGAGACAAAATAGGCCTTGGTTGTGTCTTATCTAGATTACCTAAGAAGAAATTAATTTGTAAATGCCATGTTTTTTGGGTGAAGGTATAATTCATAATAGAGGATAACCCTAAGGTAGTAGAGTTTCATTTAATTATATAATATGTATATCATATTTCTATATGTCTCAATAAAAACCATCGCAAAAAATAACATAAAATCTAGGTAAGTCATCAAATTTTACATTATTTAATTCCTCAGTTTTAGTTACTCCTCCTAATTTATATGAATATATTTATTGGACTCCAACACCAACACAAATATATAATTGGTCACAACAAAATTTATAACCTTTGACTACTTTAAAACACCTCACAATCAACCATGGAAGTAATCACAAAACCAATAATGGTTGTTTTAAAACTAGAATCAGCCATGAGAGTCTCAAAATCAAAATCACCAATGGTATTACCCTACCAAAAAATGGAAACTTAAATTGAATCAAAATCAATTATGGTTTAATAAACATATTGGTATTTCAAAACAACCATAATTTTAACAACAATAATTAACCAACATTAATTCATAATAACCAACCAACCTTAATGCCTAATAACTAACTAACTCTTTGACAAACATAATTACCTACTCAACCTATAACAAAAACCAATAATAAGTTAGCTAAAATGATACACACTAATGAAATAATGTTATAACCCACTTATTCCTTAAAGGTAGGTGAAGTAACACTTTATTTAAGACAAATTTTCCCAAAAATCACCTCACCTATAATAACAAAACCTACTGAAGAGGTCATATAAATTATCCTTGATAATGTCACTAATCCATATCCATATAATAAAATCCCTACCCTTTAACCAAAAATATGTGTGATTCAATAATATTCTAACACCCCTCTTTTTCCTAAGATATTAAACCTCCTAAAATAAGAACATGAATCTATATCTAATTTTGTAGGACAACTTAAGAGTGTTTGTGTAAAATTTCATTATTTTATGACATAAAATACATCCCCATATATACCAAATTTCTCCAAGATTTATGCCTAAATAATCCTAGCCAAAAGAGAAAGGATCCCAATAATATCCATGTAGTTAGATAACTTAAGAACATCATGTTGGGAAATGTAGTCCCACCCAAGTACTTTGACCCAAGTAGCCTAATAGTTTATGCCCATGTCTATGGTACCCTCAATATACTTAGGGGAATATATTAACATAATTACCAAGGAAACTATTTTAAAAAATTGGCCTTAAAGGTATTATCCCAACTCCCACCATTTTACAAATGGTTAATAGATCAACAATTAAACCAAAATGGGTTATATAAGACCTCATCATTATTAATCAATCATGGGAATACCTAATTGAATTTATCATCTGACCACCAAAATTAAACTTGAGAGGATAATCCATTATTATAGGGAGACCATGGTTGGTTGTATATAATGTATTAATTATATTTAAATCAAGGAACATGTTGAGCTTGAATGACATCACTAAAAATAAATTGGTTCTCTACCCACCCACTCAACTTTCATGTGAAAAATAATCATATTGGATAAAAGATGAGGAAAATGATAAATATTAATTATATAATTTGAACTTGATTTAACACAACCCACACTTGAAAGATAAATATGATGACATAATGATTTTAATTATCCTAAGAAACACTTATGAGATCAAACCACAAATAAACAACCTACTCTAATGCATACCATGTCCCATCACCAATAGCTTTCTAATGGAAGAAACCTCAGATGTCATGGGAGACATTAATTTTTTTTATCAACTAATACTACACCATTGTAACATCAACCCACTATTGGGTAACATATAATCCATGGTGTCCTTATCTAATCAAGTATATATATGACTTGGATGCCATCTGAATGTCAAAAATAAGCTAGATTCTATAGCAAAAACTCAGCTAGTGACCATGATTCAAAAACACCAAACTACCTTGAGATCAGATTATCATGATGCAAGAGTAAAAAAACCTATATTTATGCACCCACCACATATGTATCATGGATTAATTAAAACCCATATTCCAACCACAAATATTGATGAACCTCACTATTAAGGACATAGTAAAAACAAAATTAAAAAAATTCCTAAATGTAGGATTCATCCATCCTATATATGATAGTCAATGGTTGTCACCACTTATTATTATGAAAAAACATGAAGGAAGATGGTGAAGTTTCTTATATTATATAAAAAGTAATGTAGTCACAAAGAGAGATCACTTTCTTATTCCTTTCATTGACCATGTATTTAAGACATTGATGGGAAGAAATATTTATTGTTTATTGATGGGTTTAGTGGTTATAACCAAAACATTAGCTCCAAAAGACAAAGATAATACTACCTTCACATGTCCTTTAGGTACCTATACATATACTATAGTACCATTAATATTAGGCAATTCTCCAACTACCTTCAAAAGATTTGCCTTGATAATGTTTCTAACATATCCCATGTTTGTGTGTAATTTTAGATTAATGATTTCACAATTTATGGGGACACATATGAATAATTCATAAAGAACCTTGAGAAATTCATTAAACATTATCAATATATTTAGATGTCTCTAATTAATGATAAATGTTATGTGTTGATGGTATAATGTGATATATTAGGGAACCACATCTCACCTACATAGATAGTGGTATATCCTACCAAAAGAAATGTAATAAAAAATTTACCAACCCAAGAAAACAAAAGAAGGTTCAAATTTTATTAGGACGTACTAGTTACCATCATAAATTTATTGAGAATTTTATTAAAATAGCATCACCTTTATTTGTTTACTTTCTAAATATGATGAATTTATACATTTATGCATGTGAACAAGTGTTTTAAGATGTAAAAAATCTACTAGTATAAACTCTAGTGTTGTGGGGAATGGATTAGAAGTTACCCTTACACATTTATACACATGCTTATATTAACATGTTAGGAGTTGCCCTAAAATAAAAAAGAAGGATCCTTGAGCTATTCCATATACTTTATTATAAAAAAACCTTCAAGGAGTAGATTTAAATTATGCCATGATAGAAAAATAATTCCTTGTAGCTGTATATGCCATCAACAAATTCAAATAATATATTATACGTTAAGTTATTTTTTTCACATTGATGATGATGTAATCATGTATTTAATAAATAAGCTAGTATTCAATGGTGAATAATTAGATGTTTATTACTCTTAAAATAATTTGACATCAATATTACAGGTTATGGGTACATAAAATATACTCACAAACATTTTATCATGAAAAACATCTACATAGCATGTCCAGCAGTAGATGATCCTTTTCCAATTCAACATATTTTTGATTTATCAATTAATTTTTTTATTTTAAAGGTATTAATGATTATGTGATTATATTATTTATACCACAACATTTATTTTCAAAATATAAATTTTATTTGGTGGAGATAATTAATCCATACTCGTGGTTTCTCTTTTACACATGGCCTTATTTAATCATGTGTTTATGTATGAGGGAGGATAAATTAGTTAACATCCTCTAAGTATGTCATGATGAAAATTATGGGGACACTTTTTTATGAAAATATTACAACATATAAGATCTTAAATATAGGTTACTATTATCCCACCCTATATAGATATGTTATCCCATATACTTGAAAATGCAAAAAAAAAACATGTGTTCTAATGAGATGCCTCTCCAACCTAAATTCGTGTTTGAGACTTTTAAAAAGTGGGGAATTGATATTTTTATCCTAATAGATCCAAATTATATAAAAATTAGTACATATTAATATGTACAAATTACATAACCAAATGGGTGGAAGTGAAATCTTTAACACATGTAAGGGACAAGAAAGTTGCATAATTTATATATGAAGAGATCTTCAAAAGATACAAAGTACCAAGAGAGATAGTTATAAACAAAGGACCATAATTCACATATTTTATTATTTTAACCATTACCATATAATATGAAATCAAGCACAAAAAATATACTCCATATCATCACCAATTTAATGTTCAAGTAGAGGTTAAAAACATAGAATTAGAAAACATTCTCAAAATTACAATAATTGTGCACCACTAGGATTGGGAAAACTACATATTCCTAAATATGTATAGTTTTATAAAACAACATGGAAGAGAAAAATAAGGTTTAAAACATATTATCTATTTTATGGAAATACCTTTTTTCTTCCCATAGAATTCGAGCTCAAAACCTTGAGGACTGGCTTGGAACTTGGCATATATTTGTTTGAATCGTAAAATTAAATAATAATGCAACTCAATGCCTTAAGTTAATTATATGTCAAATAATTATATAATAAATAAATTGTTCAAAAAAATAAATTTATATGGTATGGTAAATTCATCAAGACATAAGAATTTCAACCAGGAGATTGGTTTGTGCTCTATGACTCGAAGTACAAGGACCATAAAGGAAAATTGAGAACAAGATGGCTTGGTTATTATGAGATAGATAAAAAATTATAAAATATAAAAATTAATATATAAACATTAAATATAGTAAGATCATCTTTTATAGTCAATTTCATCATCTAAAGTTGTACAAGAAAACACTTTCAAAATAAGAATTCATATACAAGATAGTCAAAGAAGAAAGAACCCACATGGATATGGAGATGTATAAAATATTATATGATCACACTCTTTAAAAATATAATTCCTTATATGACTTATTCAATCTTCAAATGGGAATCATATCTCACCTTCATTTCCATGGATGAAGGGTGAGAAATATTTGAAAGACTAGACCAACCTCTTAGTTGCTTGGTTGGCCAAGGGTTTAATAAACATTATAACTATACAAATAGTATTATGGTTAGTCAAAAAAAAAAGGTGAAAAAAGATAAATAAATAAATAAAATTTTCAACAATGAAAACCTTTGGGCATTATTGACAACCCTAGTTGGAAAACTAATTTATTAGTTGACCAATGTTATGTCAAAGACCTTGATTAGAAAACCAATGTGTTAGTTGATTAAGATCAATAAGGTTTTCTTTCAAAATATAAAAATATATTTTTGGCATTCTTACCTATGATTATCAACTTATAAAAATTCTTGAAATCCTTGTAAAATTGTTGTAGATAATCCTATAATCAACTATGGGTTGTATTTTAATGCTAAAAATTGTATCCTAGTTTCTATGAGTTACACAATAGTTACTACATCTTAATAAAAGCTATAGGAAGGTTAATACCTCTACCACAATCTTGGTGAATCATTTAATGGAGCATCTAGTTTCTATGAGTTATTATAAAATTACTTAAATTATTTAAAATACTATCATAGGTTTTAATCATAGTAATCCACAATCCCCTACCGAGATCCATCTTGCTACACCACATATGCTTAATTTAGTAGATATAAAAGTACTCTAAGGAAGATTATATTGAAGCACTTGGACCTATCAGATCTAATTATAAGCATCACTATAGTCTAAGTAGAAATATCACCAATAGGTGATTAACATCTAAACTAGTTTTAATTTTCAAATAGTCACCTCTAATTAATTTTTTTATCACACGTGATTAATAGCCACCTAATATAAGAGGGTATAATATTTGATACAAGAAGGTGTAATTATTTCTCTAAGAAACTAATAATTATTATTTAAGGAAGTGGAATTTAGTTGACCATGTCCACTCATTACTCACCATGACCAATCTATTATACTCATCACTCTTAGTCTTCATTCCAACCAATAAATTATTCTTCATTTCATCCTACATGACTACTCAATAGATTGTAGTGAATGATATGGTATAATAAAAAAATGAAATAATTGATAAACTAAAGTGTAAGAGGTAAGGATTATTATTTTTCTAAAATAATCATAGTTTTACATTAAAACATTTATAGTTATGTAATAAATAGAATTTATTTATTATTTCCAATGTTATGGGTTTAACCCATGGTAAATATTTTATTTCTTGGAAATCATGTCAGATCAACCGTTTCTATTACAAATCTGATCCCATCCAATAATAATATTTCATCTTGCATGATTCAACACACTTAATTTATCACTCAAAGATGAGTGACATGTTAGCTACGGGTGAATTCCATAAAATTTTACATGATTCAACTAAATTATATGGTCACATGTAATGTCCCATCATGGAAGCTATGGGAAACCAAGTGTGTGAATTGGGAAGCAATGATTGTTGAAAGAATGATGGGAAAAAAATATGATAATGATGTATGGATAAACATCACAAACCATCTAAATTATCCACACACAACAAACAATCCAAACCCTCTACTCTACTCTCCTATTCAAAAATAATTAATTATCTATAGGAGAAAAAATTCAAGAAAATATGGGATGATATGTGATTAGAAGAGAGTAAATAAATCTCACTTCATTGAAAAAATATATAAGATATTTCCAGCATTTTTATAAATATGAATTGGATAAATTAATTTTATAAATTAATGGGGTTTGATGATAGAATTTTACAAAAATATGTAGAAATATTTTAGGATGATGTATCCACTATCAGAAGTCTACAAGTTGAAGTCACTAAATAATTACTAGGGGAGATAACTAGCTTACCACATACAAGGCAACTATAGAAAATGAGATATATTTCTACTATAATAAGAGACACTACTTGTACATAAGGTGGGTAGTTATAATCCTCCAACCAAGGTACACTTCGCTCTTCATTAACAATATTATGAAAAATGTTTTACACTTATCAAATATTTAACCTATCAAGGGAGGAATTCCATGTTATATGCCATTCACTTCAATCTCATCAATCATCTAAGGCATGGAATGAGGGTAAATGTGCCCAATTTTTTATTTAATATGATAAGGAATATTATAAGGATAATCTAAAATATTTGTCCCATCCCTATTTAATTCAATTGATTATACATAAACACTTAAGGTACCAAAGGCCTAACCTAGAATGGGAAGAATTATTAACATTGAAAAAACTTCTTAATGATGGAAAAAAATGTTGTTAAAGAACAAAAATTAGTTATTGAAAGACGTAAAGTGGCTATTGAAGAGTAAAAAGAGAATATATCAAGGGAAAATGTGGAAAGGACTAAGATAATAATATTGAGGATGTTAATATTAATCCCCTATTATTCATAATAATAAGTTAAAAATATGATTAAAGATATACCCTCCACATAGAGACATAGAAATAGGGAAAGATTTTTTACCGCTAAAAGCTCCTAAAAGATAATCACAAAGAATAAGATGTTGAATATTAGGACAACATACCCCTATGTCCCTATTTTTCTCCACATTAAAAGTGTAGATTCATATAAAAGGGAAGAGAAACCCATTGAAGATAAAGATCAAACTATGAGTATCTCTGGAGAAGACAAATCTACCTCATTTAGCTATGGGTTGATATCCTTTGGTGAAATGGAGCACTAAGGCACTTCACTAGATACAACATGAGGACATGAAATGATGGAATAAAAAGGAGAAAACATATTAGATTAGGAAAAAATGGAACAATATTCCATTTATAGGGAAGAAAAATTAGAACAATAAAAAACCCATGTTTAGCTAGGACAATAATAAAATCAAAGATTTACATAAGTCCTAAGGGTAATCAAAACCCTTGGGGCACAAATTAAGGAACTTGAGAGTAAGGATACTGGGTTAGATAAATTGTATACAGTGACAAAAATATATATTAGACACATTCAATACCTTAAAACATAACCCTATAACATAGTAATATCCTATGGTTTCAAGAAACATTAAAAAGACTTTTTCATCCATTTCTACTTAGAAAGATGAGCCAAATTAAGAGGAGCTATTCATAAAAAGGGATGTTAAGATCTAGACCATGAAAAATTAATGGTATAATTAGTTTAACAAATTTAGGGATGAAAATAAATCCTTGAATAAAAATATCAAATAGGTTGAGTCATAAAACATAATATTGAATGAGAAAGTAGAGGATATAAGTCAATTAACCATGAAAACCATGGAATACAAATAAATTTCAAGGTTATATTATTATATATATATATATATATATATATATATATATATATATATATATAATGAGTGGCTAAACTTTAGTTTATGAGGATATACTATTACCTATCTAAATTGGTAAGTTGACCTCATTTTTTATTTGAGATGTACAATAGTATCACTCTTAAGGACTATAATCAACTATGTGAATTATATATGCACAATTATGTTATTCTTAATTAAATATAATGGAACCCAAATTTATATTTAGGGGATATGATAATAAGGTATTTTGATTATAATCTTGCTAATGAGAGGAAAATGGGTAAAGAAATAACATAGTATCATGAAAAATAAAAAGAGACTACATTAATTATTAGAAGAGAATAGATTAGACCTAATCTTATAAAATTATATTGGTTTAAGTTGATGAACCAAATAGAGGTGGTTGAAATAAAAAGACAAGATCAAATAGAATCATAAAACCAATATCTAAGTTTTTGAATGAATTACCCCAAAATCCTTCAATGCTTTCAAAACCAAATGGAATGAGCTTACCCTAGATTTTTCAAAAAATAACCATTATAAAGATATAATTTTAGGGTATCTCTAAAGATAGTCACTAGATACATTGATTTTGTAAGGAGGAAGAGATGCTCGAGATATATAAAACCTATCAATCTCCTATTTTATAGTTTTCCATTCCTAATTGGAGAGGAACAGAATAGACTAATCAATGTGCTAAATATAAGAGATGAAAAAAGGTAGATAAAAACTCTATGTTTTATAAAAAATGGGGATAGGTTCACTAGAATCATTTGATTTCAAAATACTATACTTCAATGTGTAGAGGTTTTGGTTTCTCAATAACTAGCACCAAGTTTAGTTTGGGAATGTGATGAGTTAAAATTTTATCTACGTAGGGCTAGTAGAAAGGAATAAAAAAAGAGTACACTAAACTTCCTTGATTTATCTTTTCCATCCCTGCTCAACATATAATTCACTATAAAAAAATTTCATAAGCCTTTGTTCTTATTGGAAAAGAGTACACTAGGAAAAGAAGGGAACATTTTGGCCTTTTCAAGTAGTGCAACCTTATTCGTAGTGCTCTAACAATAATATTTTTAAAATATCATGCTTCATAGTTATTTTCTCACATAAACCAATAAGTTTTTTATTATAAATATTATATATAAAATTATATTAATGGTCACATTTCAACCTAATTATCTCTCACTAACAAAAAACATCTATTTTATGATTTCAAAAGCATCTATCTTTTTAGTAAAGACTATTAGTGTAATTTTATTCCAATACCATGGTACTTGACAAAGTATAAATTTGTTTATGTTAGGTTAATATCATAACTTATCAATAATTTTAATCAAAAAAATTATAATTACATTCATATTATCTTAATTAAAGGACTACATCAGAATTTTGGGCTATGTAGGTGGCACTTAGTCAACAAAGGGTTTTCTAAGGATAGTCAAACCATTCCCACAACCCCCATTTTCCCCCATTTTTCATTTAATATATTTTTTTTGACTGTTTAGGAATAGGGAGTTTATTTTATAGTTATTATACATGTAAAATTTATCTTTACACAAAAATAGGTCACTTATAGACAGAGGTAAACAAGCCCAAATTTCTAGATCTAGCACATAGTTTGTCTAAATAAGGTTATAGTAGTAGAGAATAACACACTCAAACATTGTTTGCCTTCTGTGGTATTATTAAAACACATAATATATATATATTTTATTATTCATGTATGTGTTTATGTTATTTAAATTAGGCACTTCTCACTGTAATTTCTTATATTGTGATTTTGTTTGTAAGGATAATTCTCTAACCCTAGCCCTACTTTTAATTTTTAGTAATTTAATTTTTTTGTAAATTACATAGATATTTGTTTTTTTATTATATATTAATAAAATTACAAGATGATATTTCAATAGGTTACATTTTTAATTAGATATAATTTTAATTCATAACTAATTCTAGTGTAAACATTTTGGTGAACCTACATTTCATCTTGAACACTGCTTGTTGATTATTGATTTTTATCTTAAGGCTTTAGTTTAATTCTATAAATTACTAAAAATAAAATAATAATATCCTTAAGCTTTGATATTATCCATAAGATAATGACTATTTTTTTCAACTTTTGAGTTATCTGACACTGGATTTTTTATTTTGTTCCCTCATATAAATACTAACACAAAGGCTATTTCTTTTGACTTCGGGATGATTTTTTTATTTTCATATTCAAAAATATTTTGATTTTATTTCACTTTATTTTTAATTTTATTATTTTTAAAATATATTTTTATAAATTTTAAAACTACTTAGTAGTTGTCGTGAAGGGTTGCACAGTGTTCTATTTACATAGATTGTGGTGTGAGGGGTTGTAATCAAATAATCATTACCATAGTACATATCTAAACATGGAATTTATTTTATATATGCCTCAATTTATATCATAAATTATTAAGATCCATTTGTTTACACCACTAGGAAGCCTTTTTTATCCATATAATTTGTGGTGTAACTGAGAGGAGTGTATCACCCAGGGAAGTTACTCTTAACTTACCCTCGCATGAAGTTAGTGTGTTTAAAGAATGTTTATACATCTATATTTATTGAAATAAAACATTAAGATAAAAATAATAAATTAATGAGGAAGAAAATTTGAGATATTACAAATCATTGAAGCCCTTGCCTAGATCATCCTTTATTCTATATTTTTCTTGGATTGCATTCTTAGCTAGTAGAATTGATTAATTCATCTTGTATACATAGCAACACTTATATTTACTCATTATATAAAATATATTACATATTTTTTTCCTTTTTAAAATTGTCATGGGGTTAAAAAATGACTCTCCCCCTCATATGTTACATTAGATTATAGACTTTATTATTACTTATCGTATTCCATTTCAAAATGTTAGACATTATTTACAAACATGATTTAACATTAAATGTGATCAGGAAAATCAATCACAACTTAAAGAATATTATGCTAACTTTAATTTCTATTGTGTTCATATTTCTTATACTCATTATTTTCCTAAAACCCTCCCTTTCTAAAATATAGGTCAAGGTGAGAATGAAACTATTTTTGGACAAGAACTCTCATTTACTTCAATAAATATTATAACTAGAGGCATTGGTTATAAACAAAATTCCACCCCTTATGGACAAAGTAATGATATGTTATCTCATGAGCTAATAAATACCCTTTGCTTCCACTACTTTTTGGAATATTCAATCTAAGTTACTTCCTATCATTACTAGACATCGAATAGCATGTGACCAAACTTTTTTTTCTTCCTTATGTTCACCCTCAATTTACCCTTATTATAATTTATTCCCTATCCCTTATTTATTCATAACTTATCTTAGGATTTAAATTTCATGTTACTCAAACTATATGAGGATGAACTCCATTAACTGCCCAACCCCAATCACCTATCATAAATATTCCTCCTCCACATCCTCTAAAAAATAAAAGATAGGATGCCTAATCTAAAAGGTATTATATCATTAATAAATTTCATAATAGAATAACCAAGATTTCTATTCTAAAATTATTGCAAAGGGCACCAAATTATAAAGATATATAATATGCAATTTTGTGAGATACTATTATTATTATGGATACAAAACTAGTTTCATTTAATTCTGTTATGAACATAGTCAAATATATTTATAATAATATTTATTCTGATAAAGAATAATTAAATCCATAACACATTATTGAGTAGAATCTCCCACTATTCATTCAAGTCCAAATTCATGGAAAATTGATTAAGAAAGTAATAGTTAACTCTAGTTATAGAATAATATTTCTAGTCATAACTTAATTAAACACTTAGGATTTAATAAGATAAATATTTTCACATTTGATTAAGATATACACAAATTTGATAATACCCGAACATTAGTAATGGGTATTATAACATTGGATATCCTGGTAGGTCCAAAAAAGGTCTCTATTATCTTTCAAGTGGTTGACACTCAATTATAGTATCTTTTAATCCTATTGATTAAGATAAAAAATTATCTCATTATGTTTATTACTTTGACCAATGTGCCCTAATTCTATATTATGAAATCACAAAACCTCTCTCTCTCTCTCTCTCTCTCTCTCTCTCTCTCTCTCTCTCTCTCTCTCTCTCTCTCTCTCTCTCTCTCTCTCTCTCTCTCTCTCTCTCTCTCTCTCTCTCTCTCTCTCTCTCTCTCTCTCTCTCTCTCTCTCTCTCAAGTTTGATCTTATTTTATTGATTTAGGTAAATTTGATAGATATTAAGTTGTAGATGACTATTCCTACTTATTTATAGTTCCTTTGTATTTTTCACAATTCAATTTAAGTTTTCATCTATGAACATCAAAGTCTAACTTGAAGGCTTGATTTAAGTCTATGAGCTATTATTCCATGATAAAATTCTTGGGCATCCATGAATTTGAATGTTAGACTTAGATTTTTGTAATATAACTCACGATTATGCTAATTCATAGTAAATTAGATTAATTTTACAATACTTCATCTAAGTGTAATTAAATCTTCAATAATCATGATAATATTTTCCTAGGTGTGAATAAAGTATATTACTCCTTTATTTTAAATCATTTTATCTCATTTGATATATAATTTATCTTATGAATATTTAGGATTCAATCTTTATTTTATGTGAATTATTTTTTCCAATTCAAAGAAGCCTTTTTTTTTTTTTGTGTATCCCAGTTATGCAAAATCCCTCTAACCATCTGATCCTAGATCGATAGTAAACCTTTGGGATTCATATAAAATGCATAAGTATATTTCTTCCTATAATCCATCCTAATCATTGATCTTGTGATAAAAAACTTGGGATTATTTATTCTAAGGACTAAAACTTCAAATCTTACCTAAACCATCACAAGAGTTTAGATTGATCAATATAAAATTTCCATGATCTCATCAAGGATGAAAATATTAAGATCATGCCACATGGAATGATATTAGGATCCCTAAACTTAGATGGTATCTTGAAATTGATATTATCATAAACTCCCCTAAAGTTTAAACTATCATAGTTGTTGCCAGAATCTGGATAATGCGAGTGCAATGGAGATGTGATCACATGAGTTGAAGCAAGTGCACACCACATAAATGCTAAATCAATTTGAAAATAACATAAGAAGATAAATTACACAAGAAAAAATGGAGAAAAACAAAATTTGATTAACATGAGATGACCAAAGTGAGGACTACAAATAAGAGAGTACGTAAGTAACTCATCCACAAAAGGTGGACAAGGCACCCCAAGAATAGACTGTAACTCCTCCATGAAAGGTGGTGACAAGGTGCTAAGAATAGAGAAGTAACTCCCATCAAGGGAGTTACTTATGGCATTCTTATGATACCTATGACACACACCTCCACATAAGCTAGCCTATCCCACAAATGTAGGAAAACTCCATATATGCACAACAAATACAATTTCCCTAATTAATAAATAAGGAAAAATAAAAACCTATACTAATACACCCCCATAAGTGTAGCTTAGGTGGGCAGTGTGGAAATGTAAAATGGTTCCTAACAACTAGGCCTGATGAGGTACCCATGTAAAAATGCAATCTCCCATAAGATAGAGAAAAGGAGAAAACTCATAAGAAAAAAATCCCCCCCCAAAAGAGAGACATAAAAGAAAGAAGAGGCTAGTGGGGCCCCCTAAAGATGATGTTGCTGTAGATGTAGACCACACCCAAAGAAGATCTCATAGATGAATGAACTTACTCTCGATGAAAGGTTTGTTGAAGATGTCTGTAAACTGCTCTAAAGACTGGAAAAATATCAAGTCAATGACCTGACTATGAATAAGCTCTTGAATGAAATGCATGTGAATCTTTATGTGCTTAGTCCACTGGTGCTAAACTAGATTCTTACAAATATGAATGGTACTCTGGTTGTCACAATAAATGATGGTGGGCTACCTGATAGGAATGCCAAACTCAGAAAGAATCCCCTAAAGCCAAATAGCCTCAATAGTTGCATTAACAGCTCCCCTGTACTCTACCTCTATGGATGATATAACAATAACATTCTAATTCTTGCTAGACCAACTGATATGACCAGAACCTAGAGAGAAACTATAACTAGAAGTGGACTTGTGAGTCTATGAATCACCAACCCAGTCTGAATCTTTATATCCAACCAAGTTAACCTCTATGCCAAATCTATAATGAATCCCATATCTATGTGAACCCTATATGTAATGCAAGATCCTCTTAGCTACTTTCCAATGTAGCTCATGAGGTTCTTGCATGAATCATGAGACAAGTCCCACTGTATATGATATGTCAGGCTTGGTGTGAGTCAAGTAGATGAGACTACCAACAAGTTGTCAATACTGAGTGGCATCAACCAATGGTGAAGAACAATTAGCCTCAAGCTTGACTCCTGATAGAAAGGGAGTCAGAGATGGCTTGAAATTAGCCATGTGAAACTGAGCCAATAAGTCAAGAGCATACTTAAGCTATGCAAGATAAATCCCTAAATTTGATTGTGACATCTTGATGCCAAGGAAGTAGTGCAACAAACCCAAGTCTGTCATGTCAAATCTATCCTGAAGAGATGCCTTCACAGTTGTAATAGCTCATGAAGAACTACTGGTAATCAAAAGGTCATCAACATATAGAACCAAAATCAAGATCGAATCATCTTGCCGTAAGAAGTAGACACTGGGATCAGAATGGTACCTAGTGAACCCCGCTATGAGAAGAAAGGAAGCCATCTTGGCATACTAAGCCTGAGGGGCTTGTTTGGGGCCATAGATAGATTTCCTAAGTTTGCATACTAAGGAAGAATCCTGAACAAATCTTGGTGGCTATTCCATGTAGATCTCTTCCTCTAGGTCTCCGTGAAGAAAGGCACTCTTCACATCTATCTAATGCACATCCCAACCATGTAATATAGCAATAGCCAAGGTGAGTCAGATAGAAGTCATCTTTGTAATAGGTGCAAAGGTCTCTGAATAGTCAATGTCTGCCACCTATGAAAAACCCTTGCAAACCAATTATGCCTTGTACTTATCAATCAACCCATCTACTGCAAACTTGGTCTGATATATCCACCTACATCAAACCATCTTTCTTCTCTTAGGAAGCGAAGTCAAATCCCAAGTGTGATTTTTGATTAAGGAAGAATATTCTTCCTCCATAGCATTATCCCACTCAGGTACCCCTAATACCTCTCAAAAAGTTTGTGGATCTAAAACTATAGCAAAGAAGGCATGTGGATCTCTCTAAAAATCCCCCTAGTATGTCTGTCATTTGTGGGATCTCTTGCCCATGTGCCAACACTCTCAAGTGTTTGTTTGGACCAAAGTGGCCCAAAAGTGGGTGAGTCAGGTGCTAACTCCTCATCCTCTGACTAACTAGAGGTGGATGACTCTGCATCACTATCCTCGCTATCTGAAATCAAAGAAGAAGAAGATGTCTCTGGCTCAAGAACCTATTGTGGTTAATCTGAATATGATGAGGAATCATCATGAAGAAGTAGATCTGATGAGGGAGAAGTGTCAAGTGTTGAGTCTCTAGGGCTCTCCTAAAAATGGACACTTATCTTGATGAATAACTCATGAGTGACTGGATCTAGAAGGCAATATCCCTTAATACCATCTAGATATCTTACAAAGATGTAAGGCTTGGACTAATGTTCCATAACTTTGCATTTCTTCTTTAGAATGCGGGCCATGGATGAGGATATAAAAACTCTAAGGTACTCAACATCAGGTTTCCTTTTATGCCAAGCTTTAAAGGGTGTTATCCCTTTCAAATCTTTGTGAGGAACGCTATTTTGAATGTAGCAAGTATAATTGATGGCTTCAGTCCAGTACTATGGTGCTAAGGATTTGGAGTGAATCATACAGCTACCCATCTCTTTTAAGAACATATTCTTGTTTTCTGTAACCCCATTCTATGAAGGACTATAAGTGGCTGTGCACTACAAATCAATCCCCTCTATAGTGCAAAATTGCTCAAACCTGATGTTGACATACTCCCCTCCATTATCAATTTGAAGAACCTTGATGGATTTCTCACTCTATTTCTCAACAAGAGCCTTGAAGTTTAGAAAATTTTTAAACACTTCATACTTTTGTTTGAGAAAATATATCCAAGTGTACCTAGAGAAATCATCAATGAAAGTGAGGATGTACTTGGCCCTTGTGAAAGATGGTTTGGGAAAGGGTCCCGATACATCACTGTGGACTAACTCCAAAGGTTGTGAAGCCATCCAAGATTTGCCTTTGTCAAATTTTGCTTTGGGATGTTTCCCAAGGGAACACCCCTCAAAAAGTCCTTTTGAGAATTGGACACAAGGCAAGCCAATGACCATGTCATTTTTGCAAAGTTTCTCAAGGTAGTGGTAGTTAAGGTGGCCAAAATGCTCATGCCATAATTTGCTAACTCCATATGAATGAGTCATCAATGCTGTTGGAGAAGAATTTGATGCAAAATGTGAGAAGGTGTATAACTTGGCTTAGTGATCTGCCCTACCCACTACCACTGTAGTATCACTATGTAACTCCTTGATAGCCACTAAACCTGGTGAAAACTCAACTCTCATGCCTTAACCAATGTGAGTGATTTGGTACACTGATAAGAGACTGGTTAAAAGATAAGGAACACTTAGAACATTATTGAATGGTCCTCCTTCCATTTCAACTGACCCTATCCTTGCAAAGAAACTGAAGTGTCATCACCCAAACTAATTAAAGTCATGCTACAAGGCTCTAAAGATGAAAACTCAACTAGTGAAGAGCCCATGTGGTGAGAATCACTTGAGTCAATGATCCATGAAGATGTAGAAGCTATTGTAGCTACAAGGGCCTTTCCTTTTTCTTTCTCCTTACCCTTGCCTTTTGCCTTGGTAGAATCTTGGATAGATGAATTCTGCTTGATGGACTCAGGAACACCTATGTTGTTCTTCTCTAAAAGATGAGTTAGGTGATCTATTTGTTTCTTCATGTATTTGTGTTCATCATGCCCTATATTTTTACAATAGGCACACTTAACCTTTTCCTTCTTAGGTTTAGCATTGGAAGAAGAAGTCTCAGTGTTGTTTTTGGCAGGATTGGTGTTTTCTTTCTTCTTCTCCTAGTCCTTGTTCTTTTTCTTCTTCTCCTTTGTTGAAGTCTTATCCTTACCATTTCTAGATATCAAGGATTGGGGTTGAGTATACTTCATTGTGCCCATTTGAATTAGCTTATCTTGCTCCCTAGTCAATTCGGATTTGAATGAATCCAAAGAAAGCATTTTCCATGTAGTGCCAAGGGCACTTTTTGTGGCATGGAAAGTGGAGACAAAGACTGAATAGCTTGGACCTAACTTTGTGAGAATAGAAAGTATGAGTTGATCATCTTTATTCTCTATCCCGCATTATTTCAATTGAAATATAAGGGCATTAAACTTAGTGAAGAAGTCTTGTAGGGTATCAAAGTTGCTAAGACTTAGACTTATGAGTTCATTTTCGAGCTCATGACCCCTCATCTCATCAAGCTTCCCAAATAACTTTTCTAATGTGTCCCCTATGTCATTGGGAGTTTAGGAGGATTCTATATGGAAGAGAAGTTCTAGAGACATAGACAAGCTCAGTAATCCATTGGTTTCATCACTACGGTTGTACCACTTGACCTTTTTAGCATCAGTGTTGGGTTCTACTTCAGTACCCATGGTGATCCTATACAACCCTTTAATTATAAGAATGATTGAAATTTTAACATTAAATTCTTGATAGCTGAAGGGTGTTATGGGTTTAAGTTGAAAATAACCCATTTTTAGCTGAATTTAGGTGAAGTTATGTTGATTGCAAGTAGTAAATTTATGCAGAAAGGAGAATGAAAGTAAAGATTTGCAAGTTGTGAAAAGAAATCACACCCACCCAAAATATTGAGCCCTTCCAAAATATGTAAGTTCACACTCAAAATACATCAGGCTCAACTGAGAATGCGTCTTAGAGCAATCAGTGCAAGACTTAAGCAAACAGGACGTCAGACTCAGCCGAAAATGCGTCCCGAGAGACCCAAATTTTTGGCACTTTATAAACTAGTTCATTTTTGACAAATAAAAATCCTAAACTATGGAGGATTGAATTAAAAACACTTTTTCAAAAAATGGCACCCAAATTTGAGCTACCATTTGCAAGATATTAAGGGTTCAATTTTCCTATAAACTAGTGTTTTTACAAAAAAAAGCACTAAAACATTAAAAAAATTCATGTTATGAGAGAGAAAGTGGCCTTCCAACCACTCATTAGATTTAGCACAAAATGAGGAATCCAAAGGAGGTTTGTGTGAGTTGGAATTGGCCTCCCGCTAACCCGGGCCTCACCCTTCGTCTTCGACAGGTGAAGATACAAATTTTAAATGAAAACCCCCATATTACAAAACTATCTAAAAAATTAAATATTCAGTCAAATTGACTGATTTTTGTTGTACAAGTCAATTTTACAATGAAAATAATGAAGAAAATATAGAATGAAGGATTTCCAAGTGTCCAAGGGGTGCCACATGGGATGCCAAGTAAGGAAGGGGCGCCAAAAAGCACAGTCCAAAATTTTAACTCAGAAAAGACAAAAAAATAAATGTGCAGACCTGCTGGACACCATACAGCCTACTTGGCACCTTAATGGGCAAGAAAATAAGTTGGAAGGATTACCTGAGGTGTAGCATAATTGAAGGTGCTACTGAAGTTGGCACAGACTTGAAGACTTACACGTCGTACGACCTAGTCAGTTGTTGGAGAGCGCAGACTACTACTGCTGCGACTGAAGGCTATTTTGGACATCGTACAACTAATGGCATGGCTGAAAGGAAGGACTTATGCTTCTAGCACTAAAGTTTCTTAGATCTACTCTTCCCTCTGCTCCTTGCACACAACAATGGCACCCAGGCTAATTGTTAAACCAGCCCCTGAAGTGAAGACAACCAAGACACCCAAAGGCCAAGGATTCCAAGGAAATGATACCAGAAAAGATTTTGAAAGTTTTTTTTTAGATCAGATCTAGAAAATTAAAAAAACAAAGAGAACTCCACTCCTCTTGATTTCAAAATGAACTAAAAGCATAACCAGACACACAATTACCATTCTTACTCTGATACCATATCAGAGTTATTGCCAGAATCTGGATAATGTGAGTGCAATGGAGACTTGATCACATGAGTTGAAGCAAGTACACACCACATAGATGCTAAAGAAATTTGAAAATAACACAACAAGATAAATTACACAAGACGAAATGGAGAAAACCAAAATTTGATTAACATGAGATGGCCAAAGTGAGGACTACAAATAGGAGAGTATGTAACTCCTACACAAAAGGTGGATAGATGTTTAGCTATATCCTGACATAATAGATTTTAATGATACTATGTAACCAGGATATCACAATGTATCATAAGATAATGAATATATTATACATCATTATTTCTATATATGTTTAGAATTGTAAGCAAGAGATTAATTTATTCTTGAAGAACTCAAAGTATTATTTGTTTTTTTAATAAGATAACTTTACTTCTTTAAAGGCTAGGATAGATTCCTAAATAAAGATGTTATGTTATCATTTAATATTACTAATACAAACTCAAATAAATTTTTAACTTCATGTTAGTTCATTTCACATGGAATACACTTATTATTTTATCAAGGTCCTTAAGCGGGTCTATCTTATGTCTTTACTAGAGTCAAAAACCACAGGTAGTTTCCATATTCACTTTATTACAACTATATTTATTAATTAGACATAGCTATAATTAAAACTAATTTAAAGGAGTTAATAAATATTATACATCTAGTTTGATGTATTCAAAGAAAGTAATAATAATTCTAACTGGACATGGATTATCTTTCTCTTAAATAGATTTTTCAATACTTGATGAATGGTGATCTATTTTAAGCCATGAATATATATTCATACTCGCATGTATCTACATAGATCATGACTGATGAAATCTAATTTTATATGTATAATAAAGAATAAAAGTAAGATTATCACTTTAATGTTTTAAAATTAGAATAGACAAAAGGTAATCCCTATTTATATTTTTCATCCTTTAGATAAATAAGCTTGAATCACTATAGGTGTTTTTATTTATGTTAAGCATGATAACAAATCATCTTACAATGCAATTAATTAAATTCATTTTAAAATATTAAAATCAAAATGATTTGGATTCCCAATCATAATAAGTAAATCAACCCATAATGTAAATAACTTAGAATGATTTTTTAGAAGTGATAATAACATTCAATAAAACCAATAATAACCCAATAATTTCAACAAGCTATTAATAATTGGTAGATCATTTTAAGAAAAAAATATGAAAACACCATCCTTGACTTAACAAGTGCCTCTAGTTAAATTCAAATTATATATACATTAAGTTATTAAAATAAAAAATTTAATGTATTTACTATTTGCCTTTCTATCATGATGGAGATATAGTCCAAGCTTGTGGTAGTTAAAGAGATAAAGGAAATACTTGTTAGTAACCTAGATAGTACCTTGTTGAAGGTAGATTACGCAAACCTACATCATATTTGGACTTACATTGGAATGGTCTAAGGTTTTGGGATACCTATAGCTATACAAACCTCTAGTTGTGAGGCTAACTCCTCTGAATATGTGAATTTTGGATCAATTACTAAACCTACTTGATATTTGGGATGAAAAGAGTAAGGAATATTACTAAAGAGGTAGATCTATGTTATGATGGTGATGCACCTAAATAGTGATTAATCCTCTATGAACTTTGAAACTTATGCACACATATGAATAAAAATGGAATAATTTGTCAATAGTAATTTCCTAGTTTAGACCTAAACATTAGTGTTTAAAATGAAGGTTTGAAATAATTTTTGTAAATTGATGGTGTGGAAATGAAGGTCTTTAAAGACACTACATACTAACATTTTTCAATATAATATATATTCTTTAACTCTTCAAGTGACATGTAGAGGATGAAATAATAGTATTAGGTGAGGAAATGGACTAAAAAATGGGATAATCATTACACTTATATCCAAATCAAGAATCAAAAGTACACACTACAACCATGAATGAATCTGTAATAAATTTATTTATTGACTTCTGGTACAAATTACAATGTCTATATAGTTTCTCTATATCAGCCTAAGGGATCATAAAAAATGGCATAAAGGCCTAAATATATTTAAAAAAACTCTATCCAATGTGTCGTATAGTGTAGAAGGAGAGGATATCTAAACATTAACTCAAGTCAATATTTAGTTATAATTTATAAACAATAGTCATTTAGACTTTTGCTTGTGTCTAGTGTCTTGCATGATGATTACATGATCTTTTGGAATTGAAAATAATATGGTGGGCCCTATTTATCTTATCCAATATATTCATTTAGCATGATATTCCATTATTTATTTAGACAACTATTGTTGAAGTGAGTTGACTCATGATTGGAACCCAAGATGAGTTATGCATGTGTTCGAAGCAATTGAAAACTAGTTAACTCAGCTCATGGAATAGTTAATCATGTAATTTTCATGAAGGATAAAATTTTAATGATGTGTATCAGATAAAAGGCATGAAAAATCCAAATTATCTCTTACCAATAAACTTCTACACCATTCTTATCCACTTGATTGATTAGATATGCTTACTAGGCCAAATTAGGCCTAAAAGCCTAACTTTTTATGCTTTGTGGCCACTATAACCTAAATATAACCTTGAAAACATAAAAATATGATTAATTAAATAAATTAAAAAATTTATCATATCATGAAAATAGTCCCCCTTGTTAACCAACACCTGTAAATTTGTCAAACTAGTTGACTAGGCTAGCATATCCTTCATTTCATATAGACTAGTTGTTTTGGACGAGCATCCAAGGGAATTATAAATAATATTTATTATCCTAGGATGATTTTATGATGGATAAAAATCTTAAATATTTTATCTCCATGTATTGGTATTTATTTAAACTACCTTGTACCTCTCCTTTTGTTTAATCTCAAAAACCTATTTTCTACCAAGTCCGTACAACATCCATACAACCAATGACCATGGACATGGATATAATTTAATTAATAATATAGGTGATATTAAATAGTTTTAAATGATTTTTTATTCATAATTATCCATTTATTCATAAATAGGTCTACTAGTGTGGTATTCAAGGGTTTAAGAGTGCTCTATGATCTTAATGATTGTTCATAAAGCCTAGGCCCTAAAACCTAAAAAAATGACACAAAATGTTAGTTTAATATGACTTTTTAACTCCCAAAAATTCCATATATTCTCATGAAAATTGTGTGTATTAGGGTGAGCATGTGAAATCTCCTCTCAGAGTGGAAAATAAGCTCTTAAAACAATGTCTAGTGTTCTTTCAGCCAAGATGATCAATGATAGTACTTATTTGTTGCTTTAAATTGGAATAAATATATATTATGAACTTATTATGATTTTAATGATAATTTTGAGTACCATCATGACCTTTATTTGTCTCTTGGTACCCCTTCTTATGGCCTTGTCTAGTGATGTCAATAATAAGCATAAATGTCTACATAATTTCTTTAATATATTAACTTTATGATGAGTTTAGAGGTTCTTATGTACTATGTAAAATTTTAATAGCCTATAGATGATGATTTAAAATAATGATATAGGATTGATAAATCCATCATTTTTTACCTTACATGTAGACAACTCCTTATCTTGATTTATAGACCTATCTGCTAATGGATATAAACCAAATTATCTTTTTTGATGACTATGGAATTGTTTTTGAGAAATTTAAAGACCCCATATTTCCTCCCAAATATTTTTAATGTGCAATTACCCTTTCTTTCCTTCATTTCTAGCTCAAAATTCACTTATTTTTCCTAGTCTATTATATACACCCTAAATTGGTCAAACAACCAAAAATATCATGTATTTTCATAGTCCTTTCATAGGAGACTTTGACTAGATAATATGAGTCTTAATCACATCTAGTCATGTCTTTTTGTCTAATTTGACTTGGTCTTCTTTCATACCCCAGACACCTTTTTGACCATTCCCAATCATTCATAACCTTCCAAACTTAACCCTTATTGACCTAGGTTACCATGTCCATGCTTATTCCATCCCCATGGGTCCTAGACCCTCTAGACAATAGCACCCAAATAGGACTATGGCATTGAAACCAAGGGTGTCCAGTTTTCAATGTTGTTATCCAAGTGCAAATTTGGTTTCAATGATCAATTTCTCCCACTTCATGAGTCCTAACCCTTTTTTTTAGATTCATCTTTAAGTCTTTTAATTTTGACCAAATGTGAATAAAATATCCCAAGTTAAAAATGAATAGTCTCCTATATAAATGAAATCATAATGCATTTTACATCTATCACTTACTACTTTGGCACATTAGACATAATAAAAATTAGTCAATAGTATAGCTCAGCTTATCTACATCACACATAGACTTACATTATTGATCAAGGAAGGGCCTAGGAAAAATTCATTCTTGCATATATCATGTACATTAATTATGCATGTTACATAAGGGAGAACTACATTTGATTTGAGACCTTAACTTGAGGGGTAATGTAGATAGTGGTCAAAATAGTAGGGGTTCTAAATCATGCAATCATTATTTCCCTAACCCAATCATTTTCCCCTTTCACTTTTGATCTATTCATTATTTTTATGTGTGTATATGGATAAATGTATTGAGGACTAAAATGAACCTATAGTGAGTTATGCACACTTTCAAGCCTCAAATTACACATATAGGGTCACACAGAATTGGCCAAAAAAATCCAAAATGCTTAAATCTTTAGGACAATAGTGGTGGGGTAAGACTACAATGCCAGACACTAGGGTGTCCTATTTATTTTGTTCTTATCCTTTCATAAAATGAAAGATATATCCAAGTTCTAGATAGTGCCCCAGTCCTGTGTATAAGTTTTTCAGACTTTGAATCATCTAGAATTATCTTATTTTTCTAGATAAGTACTTTTATCCTTTGTGAAAACTAATTTGATCAAATTTATGTAAACCTATATTTTACTAAATTTTATTATAATTTTTCCCATACTCTAGACCTATTTATTGTTTAGGAACTAGACCCTAGCTTCCCAAAAATAATAAAACATTTGGTGAACTTGACTTACTTTGAAAAAAATCAAAACCCTAAGTCACCTTAGATTTTTTCCTTCATATTTTGTGCAAAAATTACTTTACAAATTTCTAATTTTTATATACATTTTTTTTCAATTATTCCTATTCAAAATTTCAAATCATTGCATAATTTTCTAAAATTCTAAAACCCTAGCTAAAACCCCTAGATTTCTAAATTAGGTCCTCAAACCTCATGTTTTCCTCCCTTACAAATTTTAGAAATTAATTTCAAAATTTTTAAAAATTGTTTAGTGTGCCCAAAATATATATTCAAATTTTTTAAATTAGTAGTTATTTTGTGCAAAAATTTAATTTCAAATTTCTAATTTTTTTATCAATTTTTATGTAATTATCTTGTTCAAATTAATTTTGGAATTTAAATTATTTACAATAAAGATAATTAATATTCTTGCAATGAGGAATATTATCATGCATATGAAAGTGATAGTGAAGAAAAAGTAGATGTATCTTCTCCTCTCAAACATATCTTTTTCATCCCTTCTTCTAAATAAAATACTTTTGATAAATGGGAAAAATACTTCTCACCTCATTCTCCTATGCATAATGCACAAAATGAATAAATTAGTCATGCACTTCCAAGTCAACCTATAATAGGTGATAATTTTCTTCCATGTGACTAGATCTAGAGATTTAGCATATCTTTATTAAGGGGATTCGTCAAACTCTCCTCAAGCATCTACTATATCAAATTCAGTCTTCTTTTAGGCACTTTTGCTATACAATTCTAGGTTTGGAAAATAAATTGGGATTGATTGAGGTAGATTTAGTTAATAGGATTACTCTAGATTTCATAGCACTATCTATAGCTCTTAGCATAAAACATCCACCATGTCTTTAAAAAGATAAGAGATGATAACCAAAAAAGCAATTGGTTGAAGATAGAGATTCAGTCTTAAGAGTATAGCGTATAGTATGTATTATAGAGATAAACATCAAGGCACCACTACAATTTGATTTAGAGTAAGATAGCCCATATATCATATTATCAACACTATTAGATAGGAGGATAATCTTATTACCTTCTACTCATCGATGAGATCCACATATCCTATAGAAATAACCTCATCAACCCTTTTGTAACTATCATCATATCCATTGACATAGAGATAATGATTTTTATGGATTCAAAGATTTCATTAATAGATGTTTTGATAATGGCATCATAGCATTCACATAAGGGGCACTCGGATCTCTTCCACCATGGAACCATATACCTTATTCATCTATGACTTAGTCTTCTTAGGACATTCCTTCAAAAAAATCATTGGTCACTCAACATCATATTAATGTAGGTTCTAGGATAGAGCCTCATAGGATATCTCCCATTCCAACTATTGAAAAGGTTTGGAAACTAGTATAGCACGAACAACCCACATATAGTAGCATAGTCCATGGAATACATAATGTAGTTCTATACACATATCTAGCATAGTCACAGGCATGATAGCAAAGTACTAGTTTAGAGATATTCACTATAGCTAAGTTTTCAAGGTCTTATCTCATGTAGCAACCCACTATGGTTAATATTATATGAACCCCCATCACATGTTCTAGTTTCATCTCAATCTATTGCTCAGTCATATGCATCACAATAGAGGCCATAGGGTGTTATTTCACATAACAATCCACTATGATTATGAATACATGACTCTCCTTCATAACACATTATTTTAGTTACACATCCATTAAGGTTACATTTTTAAGACTGTCCATGTACAACTATAGATAGTGCACAATAGGCAATATCAGATACAACTTATGTTCCTACACAACATGAGTAGTATGGGCATTTGTTCAATTGGTCATCAAGGTTTAGATAGAGATATAATAAACATATAGTTTCACTTATTAGGGTAATGATGGATCCAAAGGTCTAACTACCCTTTGTATTCTTGAGCCACTCTTGGGCAAGTAATACATACATCATTCATCTTACATCCCCACATACTAACAACTAGCATTTATAATTCCCAAAAAACTATCCTTAGCCAAAACCATCTTACTAATATCCAAACCTTACCAAATACATTTTTACCAATATTAAACCCAATCAACTCATCCAAATAATTTCCCAATTTCAAACTAGCTTATCAAACTCCAAATAATACCAAATCCTATTTTACCAATATTAAGCCAAATTTATTTATCCAAATCCTAATTATAAAAACCAATAATTTTTTTTCTTACAAATCAAAGATAAAAGTCACACTTGAACTTATCATCAAAATAATCAAAACACATATCCCAAGTGTCATTTTACCAAACATTTAGAACCTTAAACATCAATACTAAAACAACCATTTCTAACTCAAGCATTAATGACATATATACCAATTTATATCAAAATTAATAACACAATATGCCTAAACCAAAATCAATAACACAACACACCCAAATCAAAATCAACCTAACACACACACACACACACACACACACACACACACACACACACACACACACACACACACACACACACACACACACACACACACACACACACATAATCACATCTTAAAAACATGTACATCATATCAAAGTACAAATCAATCATGAATGGAAATCAATCCCTCACTGTCAATCTCACTCTTTCCTCCAGTGCTAGTCCCATAATCCAACATAGCACTCAATGACCGTGCACCTCCTCGAGCTATCACATGCCTCTTGTGATAACTATCTCACTCCAAAAGTTGACCATGATCCTCATGAAAGTCTACATATCAATACTAAATATCCATATAATCATCCACAATCTTCATGCTCACCACACTAAAATTAGGTGGAGGCATCCTATGCTTATCCAACTTAGTTGTTAGCTCATCTCTCTCTCTCTCTCTCTCTCTCTCTCTCTCTCTCTCTCTTGCTACCCTAATATATGTAGTTATAGCTATAATATCCCTATCAAACAAATGATTATACCTATTGGAACTATCACTCACTCTATCAAAACCTCCTCCACTACATCATCAAAAATGTGCCATGTGAGCTCTCAAAGAGTTGAATTTATGATGGTCTCCCAAAACTCATCATATCCCCTCCCCACCCTAGCAAGTGCCTCATCCTACACACCTCCCACTCCACTTGCATTTTTAAATAGTATAACAATACATTATATATATACTTTCAAATCAAACTTAAACAAAAACATAGGCATAATTCAAATGCAATCCCTACTTACCTCCCATCATCTATATTGGCTCAAGATCCTCATACACAAGAGCATCCACTTCATCAATAAGATACAATGGAGCCCACTACTTCCTAGCCCACCATGTGGTATATACCTCAGTACATCTCACATCATCTATAATAGGAATATCTATAGTGGCATCCCACACATATAAAGGTAATGGTGCCAACTCAACCTCAATGGGTCTTACATGAGCTCCTACTCTCACTGGTGCCCATGTACTCCTCAACCATACCCATGTTGCAGGAGGAACATCTTATCAAACTACAAACTACCTAGTCATGTGCTCATACTAAAATCACTCATACACTCCAACCCAATAGTTATGTATCTAACAATTGACCCTCATATATCTCAACTACACTCCATCCTCCTCCTACCTAGGGTATCCTCTATAAGGTCTCCATATGATATCATGGGCCTCTAGTCTATCAAAAACTCATCTATAATGATGTATCCTAGGAGATCAGATAGCCAAATCCCTCATCCATCACTCACCAAATGTTTTTAGAGGTACCCAACTCTCCTTTGGCAACTTGATTGATCACACAACTACTATGTGATTATAATCCAAAGAATTTAATAGAGTAGCCACACCCATATCATCACTAAATGCCTCTTATGTAAATCTATATAAATGTTTAAGCATAGTTCTACCATATGAGAACATAGTACCATATATCTCAACACTATAAACCACCCTATGCATCCTATAGGTAATATAAACTCCACTACCATCCACTATAATAAATGAAGCCAAAATCATGGATAACCACTTCCACAAGTGTGAAACAATTAAATACATAATAACTAATAGTAATACATCACTATTACTACCTCTTTGATGTGTACCTAAAGGTACACTAGTAAACTACCAGGATGCATAATCGATGACATCACCACCCATGTCATCCTACAATGTCACCCATCACCCACTAACTGGCAAATGTAAAATCCAATACACATATTCTAAGGTCATAATGATCCCCCTATAGGAAGCTTTAATATACAAGTGTCTACATTCCACCTCTCATATAAGGTTTTGATCAAATACCTATCCCACTACATAGTACCTAGGTCACATACATGACCCAATCCTATTCTATCTATCATGGCTCTCTCATCAACTGACAAGGGCAACATCCTCAATGTCTTCATCATTTCACCAATGCATAACTCTCTCATCTACACCTTACCCTAAAAATATCAAAAAATAGCATATGTATCAATCAATCATGCCAATAAAAACAACTAAACTACATAATAATAGGAAACAACCTAGAAATTGAAAAAATTATCTTTAGTGGACAATAGCATTGCAAAAGGACACTGGCATTGGACAATAGTGCTAGAACTTGGACAATAGATCTACATCCTAGAAAAGAGTGATACCTTTAGGATAGGAGTATTGAAAGTATCCAAAAGTTTATTAAACTACTTAAAATTGCCTAAAACATTAAAATCAAGATTTTAAAAGGTCAAAAACTAGGTACTTTCATTACTCACCAAGGTAACATCTCTACCAACTTGAATCTAGGCTACCAATTACTCAAAATAGGTCACAAAAGGTGGTCGTATCCTAGGCATTTTCTTACTCTAGAGCTCCAATATCTCAAACTATTTAATGCACAAATGAACCCAAAGTTAATCAAAATTCCTATATCATCCAATTTTTTTCCAAAAGTTAAACACCATTTTGCCCATAATTAAAACCCTATAGCACCCTTTTACAAATGATTTTATTTAGAAAAATTCTAATAATGATACCTTTGACATCATGCATACCTTGATATTTGATTATTCCATCTACCTAATATGGCATACACACCTCCCTATACCTCTTTTGTACCCCAACATATAAATTGGTACTTACCAATCAAAAACTCGTTCAGACAACCTAATCAAATCAATCAAATTTTCAATCCATTCAATCTACTACCACCTCATTTGTCTACCACGGTAAGAATGTTTTTGATATATACTATACCCACATACAAGCTTTGGTATTAACCAATCAAAAGAAAATTTTAATCCCAGTAATTCAACTCTCACCAATCAAACCAAAGACTGTTGACATATTCACTACATGCCAACCTAGTTACTATTCATACACCATTAGTCATCACTTTTAGCTCAACATATTTTATAACAGATATCATTCCTCTCCCCAAAATGAGGGCATAATCCCTACTATATCTTCATATTAGATAGTATCCCTATCAACTCCTATAGGTAAATACACCTTGGTTCTCACACCTCCAGTAGTCAGATTATCATATTTAGCTTAGATCAATTGAAACATATATTGATTTAGACTATATGGGTTACTTAGATGATTTTTACACCTCTATAATCTAGATTATCATCATTACTCAGTAGAGATTGGTACAGATTATATAGTGTTTTGGACTATATGGTTCACTTAGCATCGTTCAACTTAGATTGGGCAAGATTATATAGTTATTTAGTTTATGTGGGTCACTCAACATCACTCAAACATCCAAAAGGATATACAATCAGTTTAAAGATATATAAGCTATTTAGATATAGTGGTTTAGATTATATGGTCTCACAATGACTTTGATATAGACTCAGACATAGATTTAGATTTAGGGTCATGTACATTACTACATGTCTCATATATATAGCCTCATACAACATGACATATTTATAGGACTAGATAGTAGATTATAGGCATAGTCCAAAACACATTATTTTAATCTCAAATTTTTCACATGGGCAATGGCATGATATATCATGAGACATGTGGTTATATAGATTTCTACATTATCCACATGCATCACTTACATACCTGATTTGGGGGCATGACACAAATGATCTTTTTTTTTAGCATCCAAGATTATATAGATTATAATGGCAAGACATGCCATTTCCTTCTTACACATTTACTAGAGTTTAAATAATACACCTAGATATACCCAACTTATCACCAAGTTTTATCATTGGTCATCTATAGTGGTTGATCCATAACATTACTCAAACCAAGGAGTTTGTCTAGGATAGAGGGCAGACATTGGTTTTGGACCTCTGAGCACTTCTCATTTCCAATTCATATTATTTATAATGGGGGAATGATAGATATTTATCTTTAAAACATATATATTCTATACACACATTCTAGATTACATGATTTTAAGTGGGATAGAGGGTAGACATTAGTTTTGGTCCTCTGAGCATTTCTCATTTAGATGTAGTACAACGGGCATCCATTTCAGGGATTCCTTCTTTCTCTAGGAACTATTTAGATTTAGTATAGAGGATATCTATTTCAAGGATTGCTTCTTTCTCCAAGCACTAGTTAGTTCCCTATCCACTTCGTTAGCTAGAAAGTTAAATCCTTTTTTAATACACTTATCTCCACATAGGTAAGTTTAGGTATGCATCTTCTTTATTTCCTTCTTTCTTTTTTTAACTCTACTACTTCATTTAATTACATCATTAGATTAAAAAGGGGGGATTTATACACCCTAAATTGTTCAATCAACCACACATATCATGTCTTTTCGTAATCCTTTCACAAAAGACTCTGGCTAGAGAATATGAGTCGTATTCACATCTAGCCATGTCTTTTTTTCTGATTTGCCCTTCTCTTATTTCATAACCTAGACACCCTTTTGACCATTCCTAGTCACTCATAACCTTATATAATTAACCCTTATTGACCCATTTTACTCCATCCCAATTAGTCATGCTTATTCCATCCCCTAAGGTCTTAGACCCTCCAAATAACTATACCCAAGTAGGACTACAATGATGAAACCCAGGGTGTCCAATTTTTGGTGCTATTGTCCAAGTTCAGATTTGGTTCCAATGGTCATTTTTCCCACTTCATGAGTCCTAACCCTTTTTTTTAGCTTCATCCTTAAGTCTTATAATGTTGGCCAAATGTGAATAAAAACTTCCAAATTCAAAACAAAGAGTTTCCTATACATAGGACTTCACAAGGCATTTTATATCTAGTGCTTACTACTTTGGCACATTAGACATAATAAAAATCATTCAATAGTATAGCTTAGCTTCTCTGCATCACATACATACTTTCATGTTCGATCAAGGAAGGGCCTAGGCAAAATTCATTCTTGCATCTATCATTTACATTGATTATGAATGTTTGCTAAGTGAGAACTACATTTGATCTGAGACTCTAGCTTGAGGGTTAATGTAGGTAGAGGTTAGAACAATAGGGGTTCTATATCATATGATAATTATTCCACTAACCTAGTTTTTTTCCCCCTTTTGATTTTGATATATTCATTATTTTCATGTGTGTAGATGGATATAGGTGCTAAAGACTAAAATGAACCTATAGTGAGATCTGCACACTTTCAAGTCTCAATATCTCATAGATAGGGTCACACAGACTTGGTGAATGAAAACCAAAATTTTTATATCTTCAAGACAAAAGCATCAATGTAAAACTATAGGACTAGACACTAGGGTGTCTTATTTCAGGCACTCCTATCCTTTCATAGAATGAAATATAGATTTAGGTTTTAGATAGTGCCCAAGTCCCATGTATAAGTTTTTTGACTCTGAATCATCTAAACCATCATATTTTTCTAGATAATTAATTTCTTCCTTTATGCAAACTAATTTTATAAAATTTATATAAACTTTTATTGTATTTCATTTGATTGTAATTTTTGCCATACTCTAGACCTCTTTATTGTTTAGGAATTAGACCCTAACTTCCCAAAAAAAATAAAACATCTATATAGTAAAAGTACTACATGTACCAAAAAATTGGTCATTGATGTTCTTAGGGGAATTTAAAATACTAAAAAAATTAATTTTATGGCTCAAAAATGGCATTTGGATGCATAATTTAACACTTTTTCTCCATCAGGTGGTTATAAGGGTTTTGTAAGGGTTTTAGAGGTCCATAGCTTCTTAATGATTGTTAATAGCATATGGAATTCTAATGGGAAAACAATTTTCATGAAAATGGATTAAAATAACCCCCTCATCAACCATGAAAATTAGTATCTCCCATAAAAAAAGGCACTACACGATCTATATATGGTGAAATTGGGTATCAAGAGGCTGTCAAGACTATGTGTGGAAGGAAGAAGTTGGATTATATAATAAAAATAATATTTGTACAGTTTATCCACTAAAAAATATTCTAAAATTTTTAAATGACCCTCCACCATGTCTCAATTTTCATTTCATGAGGAAAAAGTTCATGAAAGATCCAACAAAGATGATTATGCTCTTATAGGGTTCAGCGCATGTCTACTTGATTCACCCCTCAAGGGCATTGTTTAAATTATAAATTATTATTATCACCCATAAATATGTGTTTTTATATTTAAAATCACTCTACCATTCTTATAAAAATATTTCTTGAGCTTAAAACCCTCTACCACACCTTGAAACACCTCAAGAAGCATACATGCTTGTATCATGACTATCAAAAGACAAGGGGTTGACTATGATAAAATATTTAATGGTCCCAATCCTATATTTACCCCATAAATATTATTTATATTTATATAAATTCATGATGACCAAATCCACCAAATTTCATTCTTAAAGGATGCCTATTTTTGCCTGTAGGTGGATTTTCTCAATATTTAGTTTGAGTTGCCTATATTTTCATATATAAAGATTGAGTTTTTATCTTTTTTAAATTATTTTTTATTGATAATGATGTATATGTATTGGATATATAATTTAAATCCATATTTTTTTAATCCTTTATTTATTACCTTTCAACCTTATGCCACCTATAACAGACCTTAGCTCTTTCAAGAACCTCATTGTGACTGTGTCTACCACTTATGTAGGTGGAGATTTATGAGAAATGCAGGTTTTTGGTAAAAATTTTATCCTTTTGGTGATTTTTGTACCTTAAAATAATTTTAAACTTCCCTTAGTAACCTTTTCTCTAGCATCTAAACTCCTTTTAAAAAGTTCTTAGGCCTTACACATTACACACAACCCTATTTTTGTACAAGCATGTTGTACCTTTATCTTCATGTCATTGGAAATGATTTAGTGGATTTTAACAAGGTTTTGATTATATATATTTATAAATTTACTTTCATAATTAAATTCACATGTATGTCCTTTACTTGAATAATTTTAAGTGCATCTTTAAGGACAAATTACAGTGTGAGAGGAATTGATATTTGTATGGTTATAGGTGATGTTTACAGTTGACCTTGACTAGATGTCATCTTTTGGTAGCCATATCATGATATATTGATGATAAATATATTTATTTTCCTCTTTAAGTATCCTATTGAACATCAGACATCCTTTATATACCACTATTCCATCAACTTGCATGAACTTGGAGATATGCCTCTAACCCCATGGCTATAGGTGGGTGTCCTAAGTGTATGAGTGAGTGTTGGTGTTGGTGTTATGAATTGATACAACATTTAAATAATTAATCAAATTATTCAATAATTAAAATACCCTAATAAATTATTTAACATAACCACATTCCTCTCACAATTTAATTTATGACTCAATTTACATACTTTAATAAACCATGTAGCTTTATTATATGCATACATTTGATTGAAATAATGATTTAAAATAAGTTTGTATCTCTTCAAGGTTATTATATAAGTGATAATTCATATTTATAAATTAATAACACTATCTTATTCACACTCCTCATTTCATTCTCTTCAAAATATGCCTTTCCCTCACTATGTACTTGATTGTGTTATTTGATGACATGTCCTTTGTACAAACTATGGAAAGGTTTGAGGGTGTTTGGAGAGTTTTAAAAAAAAAATGGGGTGTTAAAATTAAACCTTCACTTTTAAAATGATCTATATGATCTTAATAACCTCTTAGAATTTATATATCCTTTATGTCTCCTTAATATCATTGTCTATCTTGGTTTTAGATGTTGTTCTTGGTTGTCTATCTTTTAGGTCTCTTGAAGGTGTTTTCCTAATCTATTTCCTTGATTTAGTATTGTATTTCACCTAAGTTATATATTTAGGTTTTTAAATCTGATATCATGTCCACTTGGTAGATTTAAACTACCTTCTTTAAAATTAAACAAGCCTTATGATTGTTAAGATATTTGTTACTATTGGTTATGACCTTGAGAATAGGCATGTAGGTGTCTAACAGGCACTTGATTACAAGAAAATGACTATGTGATTGGATGATTCATGACATGGGTCAATAAAATGCCATTATTGACTCATACATGAACCTTGAATGAAATTTTAGGAATATGCACACTCCATTTGTAGGATAAAGCCTAAAATTATCCTTAAGGAAGGTCAAAAAAACCATTATATATAAATTTAACATTGAATATTTTTAAACTTTATCAAATAGGTATGAAAAAAATAACTTCTATTTCTTCTTCTAGCTCTTATTATTATACTTCATGATAAGCTCAATTATAGGTGACTATGTAGTAGTCTCTTAGTGTGCAAATCATATTTGAGTGACCATGATTCCCTTAAGTTTTATTTACTCCTATTTATGATGGATTTATGATATTTATATGAGTGGAAGGGGGGATGACGAGGATGGAAGATGGAAAACCATGAATGGAAGGGAGAAAGAATCCTTATTATAATAATAATGGTAGTTCAAGATAGTGAGAATGGAGATGAACCAAGATGGAGTGATAAGAGAAAGAAAGGGAAATTTAAAAACCACATTAAATTTCTAATTAAATCATGATTCTATAATTTACCACATATATCAATTTGGATGCCATTCAAAGAGGATAAGTAGGTGAAAATGAAACCTATGAGTATGTTAGGAACCTTAACAAATGCTTAACAACCTTAACAAATACTAAACAAAGAATTGTAATATGATTTTTAGAGACATTTATGATCTTCTTGGATATGAAACTTCATGAAAAATTTGATAGTATTGTATGAGGAAAATATGAACATGAAGGAGGCTCCTTCAAATAAGAAACCAATAAATCTTGAAATCCTTTCTCTCTTGAATTGTACATTTCTCCTTCACATGATTTCATACTATATATTTGCATTATTTTGTCTTATTTATATCTTTTTTTCCATAAAACATGTGGAATATAACTAATATATACCATGAAAGGTGATTCATGTCCCTAAAAAGATCCACAACCCATAATTTTTCTACCATCATGCCCTAATGAAGAGAAACTATAAAAAACTGACAGCTTGCTTGGATGAAGGAACCATAATGATTGCATTTACTTGAAAGGGATGGTTAATTAAGGTGAGATGACAAAATTTATAACCAATTTCTCCACATAGAATCTCTTTGAGACTAATTTCTTTGGATACAATTGCAGACCTACATTTTCTCTCATGGTCGTACCACCTGCAAACTTGAAGGTCTCTCTCTATGTGTAAATAAGTAAGGAATTTATTGTGAAATTTTTTTGGGATTGTATTTTGTGTTAAAATTATTATATAACACCTTATATGACCTTATATTCTTTCTCATGGCCTTATCTATATGTAAAAGTTGTATAATTATGTACTTTTCCATGTAAAATTCATGAAAATTTTCCTTTATTTGCCTTTTATTCAAACATAGGTTTAGAAAAACAAATATTAGATAATGGAAAAGAATAATAAGAGTCAAAAAAATTTTAGGACAAGTATTATACTTTTTAACATGCTTTTAGGGGCCAAAATTAGCACATGTGAGCTCAAAAAATATACTTTTCATATTTAAACTTGCATAAAGTGACTTTTTCCAAGTATGAAACTTTATGAATAATATAAATTCATATACATTAATGTGTTAAAATGTTTTTTTAATAATTTAATGGCCTTTATTACCATTTTTTACATTTAAATAACAAAAATTGTCCTTTTAGGTAAAATAAACATAGTTTTACAAAGGATAACTACCACTGAATGTCAAATAAACATATCATAGCCTTCTAAATGGATTCAAATATACTTTTGATGAATTTGGTCAAAATGTAAAAGTTTATAGATCATTTCATACCTTATATATATCTAATTATGTTATAAAACTTCATGACAAGTCATCAAACATCCTCTTTTCACCATCTTCTTTAGAACACTTTCAGATCATGGAACCACTTGAAACTCTATCAAAATATTATAATAAAACTTAACACTATGAACAAAAAACTTAACAACTCACTCTTCACTTGATAGATAAGACACTATGATAACCATGAAAAAATTTTAATTACAAGGGTTGGTATTTGGACTTGACAAGCCAAATTGCTAATATTTTTGGCAAGTCATAGGGGTTGACCAGCCTATTGGTTAAGAAAATTTAGAATTTGATGCTATATCAGACCTTGTACTATACTCTAAAACTCAAATATTTTAGACTTGAAACAAAATAAACAAATAGACACAAACTAAAAATAACAACTAACTACTGTTGGAAAATAACAACTAACAAGCATGTGCAACATGTGCACTTAAAGGAATGAAAATAAAACTATTTATAAATGAGTGACTATCTTAATAGTATTAATTGAGAAACATAACATTAATAGGAATAAGTAATTTCTTTCCACGCAATTTGGATAATTGGAAAGCTTTACTTTTCTTACAACTAGTAATAACATATGGGCCATTATAAAGGCTATCAAATTTTGAGTGTTTATCTAGTTTAACACGTTCTTCATCCCACTTGAGTACAATGTCACCTTGTTAAAATATCTTGGATGAAGCTATTTTTTCAAAGTATTTATTTACTTGATGTTGGTTGTATGATATTATATGCATGGCATTGCCTTTTATTTCCTCCAACTCTCTCAATTCATTCATTCTTACCTCCATTACATCATTTTCTATAAGCTCTAGCTGATGTGTAAGCTCCAAAGCTAGAATTTCCAATTAAATGGGTAGCCATGATTCTCTTACATAAACTATAATATAATTATAGTGACCAATGGACTTTTTTGGAGTGATTCTATATGCTTTTAAGGTAGTCTTGAACTTTGTATGCCATCTTCTCTGACTATCTTCCATTGCTCTCTTGATGATCCTAATTAGATTCTTATTGGTGGACTCTACTACTCCATTGCCCTATGGATAGTAATTTGATTAATATTAAGATAAATACCATGATAAATAAACCTTTCACATACCTTTTCACTGATGAATTCCAAATCATTATCTAATATGATAGTTGAAGGAACTCCAAAATGAGTCACTCGGTTGTCATAGAACTCCAAAACTAATTCTCATTTGCCTCCTTGAGCGAAAATGCCTACAACCACCTGGAAAAGTAATTAATGGATATAAAAACCCACTTATAACCATAACTTGATGAATGATGAATCACACCAATTAATTTAAAACCCCATTGCATGAAGGGATGCTAAACCTAAATAGGCTTTAAAGACATAACAACTAGTATCTATTTCCCTGTAAACATTGCACACTTGGTACATTTTATAACCAATGTATGTGAATATCTGAAACAAATAGGAAAAAAATAACCCACTCTTATTATTTTTTATTTTTTATTCTTGGCTTCAAAGTGGCCTCCTAAAGGACTATCATGAAATTGTTTTAACAACTTGTCAATTTGACTAGTTTTAACACATCTTAAAAACATACCTCCAATGTCATTATTGAAGATAAATACATAAAAAAATATTTATGTTATTTATTTCAGCCTAAATTGTTCTCCTTTTTGAGGCATTTAATCCCATAAGACACTCTCCTATTTGGAGGAATCTATCTATGTCTTGTGTCTAGCTCGAAGGAGAGATAGTTGCAGTTGTGTGTTGAGTGTCTTAAACTGTCAAAATCACTTCTTTTTATTCTTTGAAATCTAATAAAAGATGTTAAGAAATTAATTTACTAGTAAAAATATTTATAAAATTCACATAAATTTTAAATTCCATTTACTTGGTCACACAACCAACCCTCTTTTCACTTAAGTCTTTGTTAAAGATAAAATATTTCACACTAGGATGAACTACCATTAGAAAGATATTGTTATTGGAGACCAAATGTTTGAATTTTTTCAAGCCTATTATAAAATAAATCACATTATTTTAAAAAAAATAATACCTCTATTCATATCCTTTTAATGCTTGACTAAAAGAAATAATGGACTGCTCCAATCCTTCACTATTCTTTTTCATAAGCATAACAAAAATTGTACTACATGTGGAAAAAGCATACATAAAGAAATACTTAGTGAAATCAAGATTGAGAAAAGTAGGATCTTGGCTAATGGAATGTTTTATAGTGTAAAAAATTATATTACCTTCTTTGATTCATGTGAACTCTTAATGTTTATTAAGCATATGAGTGAGTAGCCTTACCAATTCTGCAAATCTAGGAATGAACCTCCTAATGAAGTTGATGCTTCCAAAAAAAGTTTTAAATCTATTATTCAATTTAGGAAATTATAGAGAAATTATTTCCTCTATTATTTTAGAATCAATGGAAATTCTAGCCTTGGATTTGACATTTCCGAGAAGTCTTCCCTCAAGCACTAAAAAAATACACTTTTTTGGATTCAAGGAAACCTCAAATTATCTACATCTATCAAAAACTAATCTCAAGTGTGTTAAATGATCTTTAGGATTTTTTTAAAATATATTAATATCATCAAGATAAAAAACAACCATTTATCTCAAAATCCCTTGAAAATCAACATCCATTGCCCTTTGGAAAGTAGCTCTATCATTAGAGAGTCCAAAGGACATATTTTTATATGTATAGGTACCCCATTTAGTTTTGAATGTAATTTTGTATTCATATTGCTCCTTCAGAAATATCTAGGTGTAAATTAAGTATCCATCTAGTAGAGAGAGCCCTTGTGAACCTAAAACTCTTTGTAAAATATGATCCATGGAGGGAAGAGGGTAGTGTTATCTCAATGAGACTTTATTTAGATCTCTAAAATCTACACATATCCTTATCTCTCCATTATTTTTTCTCAGAGGTAAAAGATTTTAAACACATGTAAAATGATTGATATGAAATATTATATTGGATTCAATTAGCTTTTTAAGTTCCTTTCTCATGAGGATCTCAGCCTTGGGGTTGATTGGCCTTTGTTTCTATCTCACAGGTTTGACATCTTATTCAATTTAAATTGTATGCTATGTTAACCTAGAATCAAAACATTTAAAATAATTATGTTACCATGCAAAAACATCCATGAAATCCTTACACAATGATATGAAATCTTCTATCTCATTATCAGTGTTCACTTTTCCCAACTTGAGTATCTTACCTTCAGCTATGGAAATTTGTTCATAATGTTATTTTATAGTAGAGATGCTTACCTTATATTTTCTCAGTTGATCATCCTAAGTAAATATGATTTATAATGTCACCAAACCTTTAGGTATATTATTTGATCTTAATTAAACAATTTGATCTTCATATTAGTGTTGTAGTTTATCATGATTCTTTGGGTAAAATTCTACCTCATTCTATAAGAAACAAGTAATCTATTTGTCACTGTCAAAAACTTTCCAACCTACATCATTATTTTTAACTAAAGGTGTACATAAAAATTTTATTTTGGAATGATATTTAGTGTCCTTGATCTGATCAATAGTGTCATAGTATGCTCCTATGGTAGTTAGTGTGTTTGCATATTGATTGGTTCCTCTAAGAATGGAGAGGATGTCAAATGCCTGGAAGACTTACATAAGGTCCCAAAATATATGATTTTAGACTTTTCTAAGAATATTCTTTTCTGCACTCAAACCCCTAACTTAATACACTACCAAGTCACTTTCACATTTCACCTACAAAATCTTAATACCCCTATTTCTTTCCCATTGTAAACCATGAATAAGAGCCTCATCATCTATAGTATTAGATGTGAAATGGAATTAAAATATTACATAAGAGTAATACATTTGGTTTTTAGGGAAACCAACATAACACTAGCCCCACTTCTATTCTTTGATCTAGATCTATCAAAGTACAAATTATACACTCCTTCTTGATCCTGCATTGAGCTAGTGAGACTAGGCATTAAATCACCTTGCTCATGTGTGCAGTAGACACCAAAACTTGATGCTTCAAAATTTTTATAGGTATCATATCCATGATTATCAATATAACACTCATTAAGGAGTAAATATGGTATGCCTTCAATTGACTTAGAAGGTTATTTATCACTGATATGTTCATCTTCTTCTAAATTAGTACAATTCATATTTGACATGTTTGGGATATATGGTTCAAGATAGAATTTGGATTTGGTTTAGAGCTTATAATGACTTTTATTTCACACCTAGTTATAAAAACCATGTAGTACCAATAAAAATAAATATATCCCTCTATCTTAGTGGTGAAATCTCTAGATAATCATAATGCAAAGTAGGGAGGTAGATCGACAACAACCACATCTTATAAAATGGTGAAATTAGGACAAGTACAATGTATGACCTTAATATCTCTAATAACACATAAAATATTTATAAGAGACCCATATATTTAAAATACTCTTTTCTCGTGAGGCTCATACTAAAGTCTTATTTTTTCATCTATTGATTTGGGCATGATAGAGGTACTAACCCCACTATCAATCATACAATTATGAACCAGATAATATCCTATGACAACTAAAATATAAAAGGGAGGTGGATTGATCACCTTTGGAGCTTGAGGCTCAATAAATTGATTATAATTTACTAGAATATCACTTACTATTTTTGGTTATTTATTTAAGACATGTAGCTTTGAAAGATCTTCTTGCAGGAAAGTCATTTTGACTTAATATTAAAAGTGTATCCCACATAGATATAGAAATAGAATCCTTATTCATTTTATCCACAATACTAAGTGGATTAGTGGATATCCTAGGCTGAAACTTAGGATCAAAAGTACTACCTAAATGTTGTGTGAATTGTGGAATTAAAGGACCCTTCACATTCTTCCCCTTACCATCTTATACTTGTTGATTTAATGTCTTTTGAGGCACATCTTGAGTGGTGGTCTTTTAGGGTGGCTGAGAAGGAAGAGGAGCTACCTTTTTAGGACCTAAACCTTCACCAATTTCTGCTTTTCTTTGATCTTGTATGGGATGAAATAAAATTATCCACATTGGACATATTTTGGGCTTTATTTGCTACCATATGATTAAATAAATTCTCATCTTCCTAGAATATGACAAATGTAGTTTCAGTAGGTGTTTTACTACTACCTTTTCCTTGATTTTTTGGCACCTCAGCTTGAGTGAAAGAAGGAATGCATCCATTTGGTAGAGAAATTAATTTATGTTGAGTAGGTGGTTGATTATCATGTGGGGGAGGAGCTAAATATTTTTTCATAAAATATTCGTAAGGACCTTCACCACTTGGATCCATTTTCATGTTATTTATTTGATCCCATTGATTATTCCATTGGATTTCCTAAGCATAGTTGCTCTGAGTTGGAACTAAGGCTCTAAAATTACTTGGAGCATTGGGATTGTATTTCCTTTATTGTGAATTATTTCCTTTTTCTTGATAATTGGACTGATAGGGGGTTTATTATACTGATAATTTTGATTAGGAGATTGGTAAAGCCTATAAGGTGGAGCTTATTACCTTTCTAAATCAACCTTTTGAGCCTTGAGTGCACTCTTTATCTTCCATATATATAAATATAATTACCCTTTATTTGATAAATACTTTTTGAATCTGGTATTAGAGAAATAGTAGGAACAAGAGGATGAATCTCTAGAAATAAAGGCATAGGTGGTCTGGGAGACAATTTACCTATTTGTATTACATAGTTTTCATCCCTTATGGATAATTTATAAACCTCTAGTAAAGTGTTCCCTCCCATATATTAGATAATAACCTCCACATCTTATTAAGATCTTTCTAATAATACAAAAGTGCATAGTTGAGAGTGCATTAGATAAATGTAGGGATCTTATTCTAGGTTTTCTAAAACTTGTAATTGAAATCCACCATGAATTCATGAGGAAACCTCGTGATTGTATTAAGATGTTTCACCAATTAAATGTGATAAATTTTTTCCTCAAAGTGCTTTCATAGGAACTTTACAAATCCATCCTAGCTATTAATGGATCTAGGTGTGAATCCTCTGTACCATTGAAGTACCTTGAATTTGAATGAAGTTAGTAACAAACTGATAGCTACATTTTATTGAGTCACATTGTGCACTAAACAAAGATTAGATATATCTATAATATACTTAATAAGAGTAACATGATTTTATCCTATAAAATAAGGAAGACTCTTCAGGTAGTAACTAAAATATCATCAAATTGATTGATTTTCAAGGGGATGCTGCCATTGAAAGGCCACAAAATCCTATCTTCTGGGAATATCCATTTGGGGTATGTGATTCACAACAATTATTGGTTGAACAATATTTGTTTTAAAAGGAGTTATTTAGACAATAATAAGGTAAATTAGTGGTGTAGGATTTGGATTGGACTTAGAATCCTTATTATTCTTTGTTGATTACAAAGACAACTTAGTGAAATCTATCACTTTCCCTTTTGAAGAGGGCCTTGTAACCACTCTTGATGAGATTAAATATATGTAAATCTAAATATAACATCTTGAATCTTGATAATTTACTCAAATATGTAGATATATTATTCAAATTCTATGAATGATTAGTCCCACCAAGCATTCTGAAACTGTTAGCAACCCAAATAGCACCCTACTATAGGTAGATCATATTAGATCCTATTTCATAACTATAACAAGACTAAACCTTTAGTTGTGAGGCTAGCTCCTATGAATATGTGAATATTGGATCAATTACTAAACCTACTTGATATTTTATATGAAAAGAGTAAGGAATATTTTTGAAAAGGTAAATTTATGCTATGATGGTGATGCACCTGAATAATGATTGATCCTCTATAAAATTTGAATCGTAGGCACAAAAATAATAATGGAATAATTTGTCAATAGTAAATTATTATATCAGTCACAAAAATTAGTGTTTCAAATGAAGGTATTGAAATAAGGTTTTCAAATTGAAGGTGTGGAAATGAAGGTCTTTAAAGACACTACATACTAACATTTTTCAAAATAATTTATATTCTTTAACTCTTCAAGTGACCTGTATATGATGAAATCATAGTATTGGGTGAGGAAAGGACCTAGAAAGGGGGATAATAATCACACTTATATGATAATCAACAATGAAAATTACACATTAAAACCATTAATGAATTTTCAAAAAGTTTCTTTATTGACTTCTAGTGTAAGTTATGATTTATATATAGTTTCTCTATATGAACATGAGGTATCCTAAGAAATGGCCTAAAGGCTTAAATATATAGAAAAAATATGAATATATATCCAATTTTTCATATATTTGAGAATGATAGGATATATAAACATTAACTCAAGTCAATATTTAGTTACAATTTACAAACAATAGTCATTTAGACTTCTCCTTGTGTCTAGTATCTTGCATGTTGATTACATGATATTTTGGATTTGGAATAAAATTGGTGGTCCCTATTTATATTATCCAAGATCCTCGTTTATCATGATACTCCATTATTTATTTATACAACTACTGTTGAAGTGAGTTGACTCATGATTGGAACCTAAGATGAGCTATGCATGTGTTTGAAGCAATTGAAGGCCAGTTAACTCATCTCAAGGATAAATTATGTAATTTAAAAAAAGGATAAAATTTAAATTATTTGGATCATATTAAAGGAATTAAAACTCCACATTATATATTATCAATAATATTCTATGCCATTCTTCTACACTTGATTGATTATATAGGCTTACTACGCTAAATTAGGCCTACTAGCCTAACTTTTTTGTTCTTAGTGGCCATTAAAACATGAATATAACCTTGAAAAAATTAAAATATGATGAATAAAAGACATTAAAAATGTATATTATCATGAAAGTATTCCTCCTTGGTAAGAAACACCTATAAATTAGTCAAACTAGTTGACTAGGCTAGATATTCCTTCATTTCCTTTAGACTGGCTATTTTGGATGAGATCCTAAGGGAAATTTAAGGAATATTTATAAAAATATGATTATTTTAGGATGAATAAAAATTTTAAATATTTTATCTCCATTAATTTGGTATTTATTCAAACTACCTTGTACCTCTCCTTTTGTGTTTTTTCTCATAAAATTTTATTTTATGCCAAGTCCATAAAAAATTCATACAAAAAATGGAAATGGAAATGGATATATAAGATTTTAATTAATAATTTAGGTGATAATAAATAGTTTTCAATTATTTTTGATGCATAATTATCCAATTATTCACAAATAGGTTTGCTAATAAGGTTTTAACAGTGATAAGGGCTCTTAATGATTATTTATAAAGTCATATAGTACAGTAATAGTACTACATGTGCCAACCAACTGGTCATTGAGGTGATAAAGGGAGTTTATAATACTACCAAATTCATTTCATGGCTCAAACATGTCATATAGATGCATAATTTAGCCCCTTTTCTTCAATGGGTAGTTATGAGGGATTTATAAGAGTTTTAGAGGTCCATAGTTTCTTAATGATTATTCATAACATATGGAATTATAATGGGAAACAAATTTAAATTTAAATTTGTTGAAATTAACCCCTCATAAACCATGAAAATATGGATTTCCCATGCAAAAAAAACTTCAAGATCTTTATGTGGTGAAATTGTGTTTTAAAACGCTACTAAGACTGTGTGTGCAAGGAAGGAGTTTGATAAGGTCAAAAAAAAAATTTATGAATTTTATCCACTAAAACATATTTTAAAATATTTAATTTACCCTCTACCATGTATCAATTTTCATTTCATGAATAAAAAGTTCATGAAATAGCCAAAAAGGATGATTGTCCTCTTGCAAGGTTTAGTGCCTATCTGCTTACTTTAGCCCTCAAGGGTATGGTTTAAATTTAAAAGGATTATTATCACCCATAAATTGTTTTATGGAGACTAAAAATAACTTTAAAATTATTGTAAAAAAATTCATGTGCTTGAAACCCTCTACCATACCTTAAAACACCTCAAGAAACATACATGTTTGTATCATGACTATCGACAGACAAGGGGTTGACTATAACAAAATAGTGAATGGTTACCTTCCTATGTTGACATAAAAAATATTAATTATATTTATATAAATTTATTAATACCAAATTCACCAAATTTGAATATTAGAGGATGCATATTTTGGCCTATAGGTGGATTTTCTCAACATTTAGTTTGAGTTGCTTGTGTTTTCCTATATAAAGACTGAGTTTTTATATTTTTTACCTTGATTTGTGCTTGAACATGATGTATATTTCATGTATATATCATTTAAATCCTTATTTTAATTGTTTCATTCTTAATTTATTATCTTTTAACCTCATGTCACCTATAAAACCTTAGCTCCTTCAAGAACTTCATTGTGACTGTCTACCACTACTGTAGGTAGAGATTTATGATTAATGGAGGTATTTCATAATTTTTTTATATTTTAGGTTATTTTTAGACCTTAAAATAATTTTAAACTTCAATAAATAACCTTTTATCTAGTATCTAGACTCCTTTTACAAAGTTCTTAGGCTTACACATTACACACAGTCTTATTTCCATACAAGCCGATTGTACCTTCATCTTCATGTCATTAGCAGTGATTTAGTGGATTTAACCAAGGATTTATATATTTATATTTATAAATTTAATTTAATAATTCAATTCACATGTATTTACTTTAATTTAATGATATTAAGTGCTTCTTTGAGGGTAAATGACTATGTGAGAGGAATTAATATTTATATGGCTATAGGTGATTATTATAGTTGACCTTGACTATGTATCATGTTTTGGTAACAATATCATGATATATTGATGATCCATGTCATTAATTTTTTCTTGAATCAACCTCTTTAACATAAAACCTCTTTTATATACCACTATGCCATCAACTTACATGAACTTAGAGATAGGCCTTTAACCTCATGGTTAGAGGTGGGTGTCCTAAGTGTATGTCTGAGTGTTGGTGTTGGTGTTATGAATTGATACAACATTGAAATAAGTCATGATATTATTCAAGAATTAAAATACCTTATGAAATCAAGTAACATAAACACATCCCTTTCATATTTTATTTAATGACTCAAGTTGCATACTTCAAGAAACCCTGCAACTCTATTATAGGCATACATTTGCATGAAAAATGTCTTAAACTAAGTTTGGATATCTTCAAGGTTATTTTTTGAGTGAAAAATCATATTTATCACTTTATAACACTATCTTATTCACACTCCTCATTGCATTCTCTTGAAAATAGGCCTTTCCCTCACTACGTACTTGAATGTGTTTCTCGATGGCATGTCCTTTGTACAGACTATGGTAAGGTTTGAGGGTTCTTGGAGAGTTTGAAAATAACATAATGTGTTAAAATTAGACATTTATTTTTCAAATTATATCTATGATATAAATAACCTCCTTGAAAGTATATATCCTTTAGGTCTCCTTAATAGCATTTCTTATCTTAGTTGTAGATGATGTTATTGAAATTGATTGTAGGTCTTTTAAAGGTGTTTTCCTTATCTAATTCCTTGTTATTATGCTTGTATTGGACCTAAGGTTTGTATTGATGTTATTAATTTTGATATATTCTCATGCACTTGGAAGATTCAAATTATCCTTATTGAAACTTAAACAAGCTTTATGACTATTAAGACCTTTGCTAATATTTGTTATGACCTTGAGAATAGGCATATAGATGTTTAAAAGACACTTTTTAATAATAAAATGACTATGTCCTTGGTTGAGTCATGATTTGAATCATGTCATGGGTCGATAAACATTCACTACTAGCCAATCTTCACTCATACATTCATGGCATCAACCTTCAATAATGAATGTGTCCTTGATGCAACTATAATAACATTAGAATGAGGTAAACCATATAGTGAGTCCCTACCCACCCCAATATTCATTTGGAGAGTGGAAAAAATCCACTAAATCCCAAAAACATGCATCAAGTTTATTCCCAAGATTTTATAAACCCTAATTGATGATTAGGTATTGAATGTCAATAAAAATAAAAATATTTTAATGATTTCTAAACCAAAATCCAAAGTGACTTCAATTACCATGATCATGACCTAAGTCCAAAATGTCTTATTATTTTATACCATGGTCGAGTCCCAATGTCTTATACATAAGACATCATGGCTTTGTTTTAATGGAATCCAACATGATAAAATAGTTTAAACCTTGGAATCAAATGTGAATTCATTCCATCAACATCATAAAATAGTTTACAAGTCAAAAATAACTTTAACATTTGTTTTATGTTAGCAGTCTAAGCCTCATAAATTGGTTAATAACACTTTAGGCCTAGTTTGAGTTGGAATGTCATATGTTTCACTCTTCGACCAATGATCATTTTCATCAGCAAAAAAAAACATAAAAGATTGAAATAATGAAAAAATATACTACAAAAAATAATTGATTGTTCAATGAACCAACTAAATTCATAAATAAATGAAAACACTAGAATATATGTTTAAACACATGGGATAATCAAGTAGTCAATAGGGTAAAAAGTAAGGATATAATTCATATTTTACCATTTTTATATACTTTTATCCCTTATACTTGTTGATAAACAATATATTACACATTCTAACCTACTCATATTGAGGCAATACTTATAGTCATTCAAAATGACATCAACAATACCTATATAGTATAACTAAAACTAATCCAATACATTAATTGAATAAAATAATGTTTGAAATAATCATAATATAAACGGAAATTAATGTTGTTCTAAATCTATTAATATATCAGAATAATTCTCAAATAATAATAATATTGAAAATATTAGGTCTAACTGGTCATGACATCCACCCCTCAAGGAATGGTACCATCATTGAGGCCTAAAATACATGAGAATAGTGATACTAGAAATAAATTCATCTTCCTAGGTAGGATACTTTTACCCATCGTATCCCACTAAATCAATACTTGCTACAAATTTCTATTTTTTAGACTAATTTGACACCAAGATAACATATTAATGTGTTTTAGTTAAATCATTTCCTCTAAAAGAGTGTGCCAAGATCTCTGATTACATTTCACATAATCAATGTTACATCCTATGAGGTAGTGTGAGAGATCCTAAACTCTAAGAGAAGGAAAATATTGCATTACCCAATTATTGCAAAAAGTGAATGTGTAGATTGATTGAGAGATTATTCATTAACCTTCCAAAAATGAAAAGTGAGGTACATATATGGAAAATTAGGGTAACATAAAGAAGCCCCTAATTTTCATAATTAACTAATTAAAATTAAATATCATTATCCTATGGAGCCTTTATAACTAACCTAAGGAAGCTTAAATAACTTAGAATGACCATACGACCATGTAGGCAAAACCCAATGGGAAAAAGGAACTACACTAACACCCCCTTAAGCGTAGCTTAGGTGAGATGAGAATTGGGTCCCGACATTGAAATCTTGATGAGGTACCTGAGTACAAAGTGATGAACTTCCATAGGAGGAATAAGAAGGTGGAGTAGCCCTAACCTCAATGAGAGCCCATAGATGGAGAAATTTACTCTTTATGAAGAGCTTGATCATAATATTTGTAATTTAATCTAATGTTGGACAATATCGAAGATCAATAATTTTCTCATTGATAGGCTCCCTAATGAAATTCATGTGAATCTCTATTTGTTTGGTCCTTTGATAGAGAACCAAATTCTTATAAATCTAGATAGTGTTTTGGTTGTCACAGTAGATGATTATTGGCTTATGAAATTGGACACCAAAATCAGTGATAATCCCCTAAAGTTAGATTGATTTAGTGGTGGCATTAATAGCCCCTCTGTATTCTATCTTTATGGATGACAAAGAAATATCATGATGATTCTTGCTTGACCACCTTATCAGACCCAAACCAAGTGAGAAACTATAGCCTGAGATGGACTTTCAAATCTAATTATCTCAAACCCAATTTGAATCTATGTATCCAATCAAATCAACCTTTATTCCTGATCTATAGTGTATCTCATAGTTATGTAAACCCTAAATGTAGTGAATAATTTGCTTTAATAATTTCTAGTGTAACTCATGTGGCTCCTACATAAACTAGGAGACCAATCCAACTGCATAGGATATGGCAGGTCTAGTGTGTGTGAGATAGATAAGATTTACCATGAGTTTTTGATATGGAATTACATCAACAAGTGGTGTAGGACAATTAACCTCAAGATTCACACTAGACAAGAAGGGAGTAGTAGCTGACATAAAATCAACCATTTTAAACCTTGCAATCAAATCAAGAGAATATTTGGATTGTGATAAAGTTATCTTAAAATCTGACTGAATGATTTCAATCTTGACAAAGTAGTGTATTAATCCCATGTCTATCATTGAAAATCTATTTGAAAGTGTAGTTTTCACTACTAAGATGGATGATCATGAGTTCCCTATAATTAGTAAGTCATCCACATAGAGATATAGGATCAAAAAAGAATCATCCTAACATAAGATGTAGACATTTAGATCTAAGTGGCATTTGGTGAACCTAAATATGAGGAGAAAGGAGTCTATCTTGGCATACCATACCCTAGGGGCCTATTTGAGTCCATAGATATATTTCTTGAGTCTACAGACTAAGGAGGTATCTTCCATAAAGCATTGTGGTTACTCCATATATATCTCTTTTTTGAGGTCACCATGTATAAAATCACTCTTTATTTCTATTTGGTAAACATCCCACCAATGTGTAGTTGTGATGGCTAGAGTGAGTCTTATAGACATCATCTTGGCTACAAGATAAAATGTCTTAGTGTAGTCTATGCCAGGCACTTGATAAAACCCCTTTATAACTAGATGAGATTTGTACTTATCGAATGACCCATTTACACCATACTTGATTTGATAAACCCATTTACACTAGACCAATTTTATTCCTTTAGGAAGAGGGACCAAGTCACATGTTTTGTTTCTAATCAAGGAATTGTACTCTTCTTGCATAATAGAATCCCATTCTGGAATGCCAAATGCCTCATGAAATTTTTATGGATCTAAGGAAGTGGACAATTAGGCATGTGATGTCCCTTAAAATTATGATCATGTCTTCCTTATATCCGATGGATTTCCAACCCATCCTCCAACACTTTGAACTGTCTGTCTAGCCCAGATAAGAATAAAATTGTATGAGATTAGAGAATTAGGAGGTGAGTCCTCATCATCTATAGTGTGAGTGTGAGATGTAGGAGGATAATCCTCATCACTTATCTCATCAATTGAACTTGAATAATAAGATTCATCCTAATCATCAGGGGGATCTTGAGGTAGATCTATGTCACTATTAGAAGTGAAATCAATGTATAGTGAGATTGTTGAAGAGTCTGTAGTGCCATGATTATGTTCAAGTGGGACCTCATGAAACATGAAAATCCTTTAAATGAAAAACTAATGATTTTTAGGATGGATAATCCTATATCCATTAATACCCTCTACATACCCCACAAAGATGTAAGACTAACTCTGAGGCTCCATTGCCTTGCATTTCTTCTTGGGAATCTAGGTCATTGCTAGTAATCCAAACACTCAAAAGCGATCTACTACAAGCTTGTGACCATCCCAATATTCAAAAGTATTGATTCCCTTCAAGGATTTATGTATAACTTAGTTCTAAATGTATCACACATAGTTTATTACTTTAGCCTAATACTGAGAAGTAAGAGACTTTGATTGAAGCATGCAGTTACCCTTTTCTTTTAAGGTATGGTTATTACACTCAACCACACCATTCTGCTAAGGACTATATGGAACTATGTTTTGCATTTGAATCTCCTCTAATGTGCAAAACTTCTTAAATTTTTTTTTGACATACTCTCCACCATTGTTAGTCCTTAAGATTTTGATGTAACATTTTGAGTACTTCTCCACAAGTGCCTTGAAGTCTTTAAAGTGATCAAAGACATCAAAATTATTTTTGAGAAAAAAAACCTAGTTTTACCTCAAAAATTCATCAATGAATGTGAGCATGTATCTTGTCCTATTTAATTAAGGTTTTAGAAATGAAATTACTAAGTCAATATAGACTATTTCTAGCCTCTATTTAACTCTTCTTGCTTTACCCTTATCATATTTCTCTTCTAGGTGCTTGCCAATAATATATCCATTGCATAATCCATATAAGAATTTGACTTTAGGCAACCATAAAACCATGTCCTAAAGATTGATTTTCTCTAGGTAATTATAGTTTAAATGGACAAACCATTCATGCCATAGTTTGCTTACTCCATCTACATAAGTAAGCAGTGCAACTAAGGGTTGATCTAGGGCAAATTGTGAGAAGGTATACAACCTAGACTGATGATTATCCTTCCCATAAGCCACTATAATGTCATTATATATCTCCTTGATGACCTTTGAATTAGGTGTGAACTCAACTCACTTCCCTACACCTATGTGAGTGACTTTATATACTAAAAAAGATTGGTGGATAGTGAAGGAACACATAAAACATCATTGAAGGTCCCATCACTTACTTCTACCAATCCTTTACTGTTGAATTCTAGTGAAGTTTCATCACCTATGAGAATTTAAGGCACAAAACATGGTTCTATTTTTGAAAATAGATCCTTTGAGGAGGCTATGCGATAGGAAGCACCTGAGTCAATAACCCAAGTCAAAGGCTGAGAAGCTACTAAAACCAATGCCTTGACCTTATTTTTACCCTTTTTTCTATCTTTATCCCTTGTAAAATATTTTTTTTATGTGTTCTAAGATGAATATTTATAAAAACTAATTTTATTATTCTCAAGCATCTTAGTTAAGGTGTCAATCTTATTTTTCATGCACTAAGATTCATCATGCCCAAGTTTCTTACAAAATTTACATTTGAGTTTCTCCTTCTTAGGTTTCCCACTTGAAGAAGACTCATTTGATGATGACTTTGGATTGACATCTAATTTATGATTTTTATTGTGCTCATGATCAGATTTAGATTATTTCTTCTCCTATTTTCCACTACTAGAAGGATTCTTCTTATCTTGATTGATAATCAAGGCATGTGATTTTGAAGACTTCAGTATACCCATTTGAACCAACTTATCTTTCTCCTAAGTTATATCGATAAAAAACTCATAAAATTATGGAATTTTCCAAGTGGATCTAAGTGCACATTTTTTAGCATGAAATGTAGAGATGAAAATTGAATAGTCATGACCTAGTTTTACAAGCACAAATATAATCAACTAGTCATCTATTTTCTCAATGACACATTGTTTCAACTATAGTCTCAATTATTTGAACTTTGTAAATAAGTATTTTAAGGTGCCATAGTCACATGGGCTCAATTTTATGAGTTAATTCTCTAATTCATGACCCCTCATGATGTCTTGTACTCCAAAAATCATGTCTAGGATTGTCCAGACTTCATTTGGATTTTTTTTAGATTCAACATGAAATAAGAGGTTAGGAGACATTGATAGACATATAAACCCATAGGAATCATCACATCTATTGTATCACTTAACCTTTTTTACATTTGTGGATGTCTCAGTTCCTCAACCATAGTAATTCGATAGAGTCCTTTACCTCTCAAAGTGAGTTGTAATTTAGACTTCCATTCTAGATAGTTAAATGGTGTGAGTGGTTCGATGTTTAGATATATTAGTGTAGATTAGAATGAGACAAAATTTTATAATTAAAATGAAATCAAAAATATAAATCACATAGTATAAGTATCCCCTAAACTATCAAGAATACCTCCCTTAAAGTTACAATGCACACATGCTTAGTCTTAGACATCAAACACAACCAAGAATGCATTTATGAACTATAAGTATGAGAAAGTATGAGAGGAACATTAGGTAAAATTGATAATTAATCTAAGAGGATAAGTAAAAAGTTTTGAAAAAAAAATAATCTATTACACCATGAAAAAAATGGATGTTATAAAAGTCTTGAAATAATGTCACCAATGTGTAGAGCTCAAGAAAATATGCACTTTTAAAAAATAAAACCCAAAAAAGGAGCTATGGATTCAAAATTATAGCACTTACTGGTTCTTACTCTAACATATTCATGGACCCTTTCCAAAAATGGAAAACCTTTTTCCAAACTTGTGTTTTTTTATCCAAAAAAGAAAACAACCTTACTCTATTTCTTCATTACCTTTCACCTAAAATTTGTCACCCTCCTAAACGTCACATGAGGTTTCATATTTGTTTTACTTTAGGATTTTGAAATTACTTTAATTTATACTTTTAATGCAGTAAGACTAATCTAAAATCTTGATTGAATCTATAGTGTTGATCAAGTTTTGTCAACTACTTTACTTTAGGATTTTGATATAGTAAGACTACTCAAAAATCTTGATTTGGTCTTGCAATGTTGATCAGGGTTTTCCATCTACTTTACTGCTATTGGAAATTAGTAATGCCTCTGCTAAATCTTGATTGCTTTGAATTAGTTGAGGTTGAGAAGCCTAATTACTTTTTGCAGTGTATTTTAATTTTTTCCAACAACTTTACTACTTTTAGAGATTAGTAATGCCACTGATGAATCCCAATTACTTCAAAGTAGTTGAGGTTAAGAAGCCTGATTAGTTTTTGTAGTGTATTTTGGGTTTTTTAGGTTGTTTTACTTACTTCAAGAGTTGGAAGTAAAGTAATGCCAAAAAATTAATTTGGTCTGTGAGTAATTGTCAGGGTTGAGAAGCCCAATTACTTCTCAATTGTCAACACTTCAGAATCCCAATTACTTATTCCAAGAGTAATTCAAGGTTTTCAAACAACTTGACTTAACTTCATGAAAATGAAGAAAAGTAATGTCGAAAGCCTGAATGGGTCTAGTAGATAAGTTATAGTACTTAGAAAACTTAATCTAGTTTGAAATAAATTAATGGCCCTTCAGAAACCTAATTTGGTCTACATGATTGTTTTTGGGGTTTTCAGGATTGATTACTTTGTCTATACAAATGTTCAACTAGATGGAAGAAATTAACTTTTTGAAAAATCTATGAACTTTCTCAAAAATATAAGAACAACCCATTTTAGATCTCAAAAACCCCATAAAACATATGCAAATGGATTTTTCATCAAAGGAATTTTGACATGACTTTAAAGGTAGATTAAAAAAAAACCTCCAAGGTCAAAAAATGGTATCCAAGATAGAATAAAAATCAATAAGGTGAATGCACAGAGGATCTTACCAGGGAGTCTGATGCATGAGGCTATCAAGAAGGCTCTAATACCATGAAAAAGTGTGCCAAGATCTTTGAATATATTTCACACAATCAATGTTGAATCCTATGAGGTAGTGTGAGAGCTCAAATATTCAAAGAGAAGGAAATTAATGCATTACTTGATTGTTGCAAAAAGTGAATGAGCTGATTGATTAAGAGATTCTTCATTAACCTTCCAAAAAATAAAAGTGGGGTGCATATAGGGAAAATTAGGGAACCATGAAAAATCCCTTAGTTTTACTAATTAAATAATTAAAATTAAATATAATTAGCATATGTACCCTTTATAACTAACCTAAGGAAGCTTAAATTACATAAAATGGCCATATGACTGTGTAGGCAAAACCTAGTGGGAAAAAGGCACTACACTAACATCCTCTTCCACCACTTAGAGAATATTCTATTATAGAATATGAGATGGGTCAAAAACATGATTTATTTTAAATGTCATATGAAAAGCATCATGTATTCTAAATAGATAATGAGGAAGAACTAGATAATAAACCATCAAGCTAATCTTTTCCACTATTTTGAAAGGATCAAAAAAGTGTGGAGCTAGTATGGATACCTTGACAAAATTAATGAATATTTTTTGAGGTATTACCCTCAAAATCACTTTGTTTTAAACATTAAATTGTATAGATTACCTTTTTAGAGCATCATAACTCTTTTGTTGATCAAAGGTAGCCTTCAACCTTTGGTGACTAACAAAAAACTTTCCATCAAAATATTTCAAAATTTCTATGCATGAAAACACTTGGTATTCCAAAATTTTCCATCCCAAATGATTTATACACTTTCTCCCATACAAGGATTCAAAGGGTTCTATCTTAATGACACAATGATATGTGTTTTATAAGCAAATTTCACCAAGTGGAGGTAATCTTCCCACTTGTACTATTGATCTATCACATACATCCTCAACATGTCTTTAATAATAAGGATCAATCATTTAGTTTGACCATCCATTTTAGGATTATATGTTGAAGTAAAATTTAGTTTGGTGCCAAATGTAACCATCATAGTTTGCCAAATTCTATAAGTGGACAACTTATCTCTATTTGAGATAATTACTTATAGTAACTATGAATGCAAACAATCTCATTAAAAAATATTTTATCAAAGGTTTTAGCATCATCCATTACATTACCTACTATAAATTGATCAACTTTATTTAATTTATCAATCATAATAAGGATTGCATCATGTTTTGCCCAAGATTTATGTAGTCCCAAGATGAAATCCATTGAAACCATAGAATATTTCATTTATATAATTGCATTAGGGTATATAAATCCCCTCAGATGGAAATTTTCATCCTTAACACACTAAAATTACAAACATTTAGCCACAAATAAAACCATATCTTTCTTTAGGTTATGCCAAAAGTATAGTTTTTCAGCTCTTATGTTATCTTCATGACACTTAAATGAGAAAAATGAGGTGCCACATACACTTTATTTATAATTTTTTATTTCATATTGATAAAAATAGGAACATAAATTTTAAATGTGTCTCAAATGACCATATAAGTCCAATGAGAAATCAGAAATGATTTTTTCTAAACTTTCATTTGATAAATCAAAGCACCATTTTAGACATTCAAGGTCTGATTTCTATTAACACAGCACAATTTTTTTTTTAAATATGATTATGGAATAGAGATGGAAGTAATTTATATCATCCTAATTATATCATTGACTACCCTATAATCCTTTCCTATTACATAATAATTATTAGTATCAAAGTTGTTGATAAATTCCAACCATCTTCTTTATCTTGCATTCAACTTATCTGAATAAAAAATACACAATAATTTTATGATAAAATTTTAGTTTAAAGTGCTTACCTAACATAAAATGTTTCCATTTTTTTAGTAGATGGATTACAACACCTAATTAAATTCCATGATTTAGATAGTTCTATTCATGCAATTTCAATTTCTAGGACTCATAGGCAACTACTTTTCCATCTTGAGTAAACAAACATAATACCCACTTTTGAAGAATCTTCCCATACTTCAAAATTTATTTTTTGATCTATAATGATCAAAATAAGGGCTGAAGTTAATATTTATTTTATCTTTTGGAAAATTGATTCACATTTTAGACTCTAATAAAAAATTCCCCTTCATTTGCAAGGATGTGATGGGATTAGAAATCCCTTTAAAATATTCTACAAACCTTCAATAATAATTGTCTAGTCCTATGAATCTACATAATTATACACATTTTTAAGAGTTGGCCATTCATAAATGGTTGAAATGTTTTTAGTATCAACTACAAGGCCATATATGGAAATTGCATGCCCTAAATAGTGAATTTTTGTTTGATAAAAAGAGAATTTATGTAGTTTAAAAAGCCAATCTATCTATTTTAACCTTTACAACACCATATTTAAGTTGTATTAATGTTCATAGTCATTCTTAAATTATATTATAATGTCATCCAAAAAAACAAATGTAGAATGGTTAGAAAATATCTAAAAATGTTGTTCAGTAGGGTTATGAAAGAAATAGGTGCATTGGTTAGGTTGAGGGGAATAAATATAAATTCATAATGTCCATAAATTATTTTGAAAGTAGTATTATGAACATATTATTCTTTGATACAAAGTTGGTGATACCCAAAATGAATATCTATCTTTGAAAATATAATAGATCCTCTCATTTGATAGAAAAAATAACATCAATCCTAGGGATAATATACTTGTTCTTAATGGTGACCTTATTCAACATATGATAGTTAATGAAAAGTTTGAGATTACTATAATTATTCTTAATGAAGACCACCAAAGCCCCCCAGGGTGACAAAGTAGGCTAGATCAACCCTTTATCCATCAACTCTTGTATCTAAACCTTAAGCTCTCTTAGATCTATTACATTTATTTGGTAAGGGACATTGGTTTCATGTGTAGATCTAGTTATGATGTCAATTAAAAAATAATAATATTTTAGGAGATAATCCTAGTAATTATTTAGGAAATACAATCACAAAATCTTATAGGATAGTATCATCTTGAAGATAAGATCCCTTTTTTGCAAGTACCACACTTATTTTGATAGAATAGAATTTGTGCCATTTTATTATGACCCTTTATAAATATTATTAAAATATCTCTTTTTGAATTTATTGTCAAATTTTCCCATCAAAGAGTCATAGAATCATACCCATTAAGAGTACATAGGTGGTTGTAACACAAAACAACATCACCCACCCATTATTAAGCTCCTATGCATGCTTTTATATTAGATCCCATATTATGCAGAGTAAAATATTTTTACAAGTTAATCAACCATGCCTCAATATCATCCCCATTATCTCCACCTAAAACCATGGGAAGAGTAATATTCTTAATAACCTTGATTATGGGATACACAACATCATGTTTCGTTTGATTCACATATTGAGGCCCTTCTTATTGGTCACCTTTCTAAAAAATTTTAGGTAGGTCAACCTTTGATCATACCATTTTATTTGAATTTGAAGGTTGTGTAGTGCACCCCAAATGTCATTGAGAATAAAATTCTAATAATCAATAATGTTTTTGTCTATTTTAACATAATCCTTACCATTTTTTCTATGATCAACATCAACATCAATGTTTACATTCCCATTCTAATAATGGTTATCAGCCAAATCACTTCCAACATTCCTAAATTATCTATTGGATCTAATTGTCACCATCCTAAGAAACATTAAACATAATCTTAATTAATTTTCTCTCAATTTTCCTTAGGGTTGAACAAGGCTTTGATACCACATGTCATAATCACTAAAAATAAATCCAACAAAAAACTTGACATTTATTGTTATGAAGTTGAAATTTTAAAAATAATCCAATCAACTAGGAACATTGATTAAAGATAATTTGTTAATAGTTATTAATGAGGGAAATATATTATGAGTATGAGTGTATGTACACAAATTCCAAAAGAAGGGTCTATAGTGTACACCATACAGTTATGAACTTATATTTATGACAAATAAACCTTAAGAGATTAGTGGCAACCATTTAATGATACCACAAATCAAATTTAGGATAAAAGTTAACCCATGATGTTCATTGGTTAGATGTTTAGCTATATCACTACACAATAGATTTTATTGATACAATGAAACCAAGATGTCATAATGTCTCATAAGACAATGAAGGTAGTATATGTAATTCTTTCTCTATATGTTTATAATTTTAAGAAAGAGATTAATTTAATAATGAAGAATTTAATGTACTATTTTTTTTCTAAGGTAACTTTACTTCCTTAAAATCTTAGATAGATTACTAAAAAGAGATGTTACATAATCATTTCAGCTTAGTAAGACAAACTCATTCAAATTTTTAAATCCATGTTAGTGCATTCCACATGAAAGACATTTAATCTTTTACAAAGGTCCCTAGGTGAGTCTAACTTGATTATTTATTGGGGTCCAAAGCCCTAGGTAGTTTCCATATTTAATGTTTTACAACCATCATTATTAATCATACATAGATATAATTAAAACCAATTTAAAGGAGTTACTAAGTGTTATACATCTAGTTTGATGCAATTAAATAAAGTAATCATAATTATATATTTACATGGATTATCTTACTCTTAAATATATTTATAAATACTTGATCAATGGTGATCTATTTTAATCCATGAATATATACTCATATTCCCATGCATTTACATAAATCATGACTGATCAAATCTAATTTTCTATGTATAATAAAGAATAAAATTAATATTATTAATTTAACATTTTAAAATTAGAAGACAAAAGATAATACATATTTGTCTTTAATATCATATCAAAGTTTAATTATATCTCATATTGAAACTTTAATATTCTAATAACATTAGTTATTAAATAAATAAATTGACTGATTCGAGTGAACTAAGACCACACTCAACTTAAATATACAATTTGTTGAGAGGAAAAAACTTTTAAAATTAAAGGAGTAAGAACCATTTATATTATATAACAAAGCATATAATATTTAATAATTTGTATCTTTTAACACTTAAGCCACATCTATGCCAAGGAATCAAGAATCAGTTCAAAAATCCTTAAATGTTATAGCTATTAATATACCTCTATAGTTAATGATTAATATAGTAACAAGGTAATGTGTTGTATAAAAACTATAATAGTTGAATCATCAATCCTAATTCTTCCAATATATTATATTATCAATAAATTATATTTTAATCAAGAAGACTTACTTAAAATTTCCCATAAATTAATTTAAAAATAATAAAAATAAATGTGACTTTTTTCTATTTTACCACTCAATGGTACATACTTTTAAAATGGTAATGTCACATTATAACATAAATAAGAAAATAACTCAATTATAATATACAACCTAGATAAGTTATTTATTCCGTAAAAGAGAGATTTTTATTAATAAAAAGTTTCAGTGGTATGTTATAGCTATACCAATTACTAATCTTCAAAACAACCACATCAATCATATAAAAAGGATGCTAGATATAAAAAAATGACTCTAACAATGAATTAAACCATAATAATTATTTCCACTTAACCCAAAATGAAAATTAAAAATATATAATTTAAGAAAAAATCTTGATCTTACTTGAACATTAATGTTATAGCTCCCAATGATCCCAAAGAAGAATACTACAACAGTATTAATCAATATCATAATGTCCTATCATAAGTGTAGATCAAAATAACACCAAGTTAACAAATTTAAAGCAATAATGTAGTGTATACCACCAACATTTTTTTATTAGTAAGTAAAAGAAGTTTTTACTTAACAATATCAAACTGTTGCTCATCTATAATATTGTGTTTTCAAATCACAAAGAATAATATAAAAGGTTTAATCCTTTCATGAAATAAAATCCATCCAAATAAATAATTTAAAAATGTAATCTAAATCCTATCCATATGTAACAGTGAAAGAAACATAAGAGTGCTCTTGAACAACTATATGTGTTACTTTTTATGCTAAACATGATAATAAATCATCTTAAAATGTATTGAATTCATTTCATTTCAAAATAGTCAAATAAAAATGATTAAAATTCCCATTAATAAGAATTAAATTGACTTATAATGGAAATAAAATGGAATCATTTTTCATAGGTGATAATAAAATTAATCAAATAAGTAATAACCTAATATTTTGAATAAGTTATTAATAGCCAGTAAATATATGTAATAACAAATATGCAAACACCATCATTATATTAACAAGTGACTCCAATTAAATTCACAAGTATATATAAATAAATATATTACAATCATAATTTTAATGTATTTACATAATGCATTTCCAACATGAAGGAGATACAATCTAAGCTTGCATTAGTCAAAGAGATGAAATAAAAATCAACGATGGCCAAAAAGTCATTTCCACATTAGAATGAGGTAAACCATATAGTGAGTCCCTACCCACCCCAATATTCATTTGGAGAGTGGAATAAATCATTCCACTTCGATCCCATGGTTTAAAATTTTATACCCATGATAAACTATGAATGAGATCCTAAGTTTAGGATATATTTTCATAATAGGAAAACAAAATAAAAATAATAGTAACTCAAATCATAGGCACTCAATGGTGTATTCATTCATAATTGTGGGTTCAATTCAAGAAACCATCAACTAACAAATAACCATGTATCTTGGTGACCACCAAATGAATAAACCATTTTTAAAATGACAATATACACATAGAAGGCACAATAAAATAGTATTAGCAATCACCATAAGCTATCCATGCTAATTTTGACCATAAAGAAAATATTTCATCTCGTCTATATGAAATCTAATGGTGAGATGGAGTAAATTTGGCCTCCCCTAAGTGGATTATCCTTAGAAACCATTCTATGGTAGTATCAAACCAAAATAAGGGATTTCAAGAATAATGTTAACTACTTCCAAACCAACACTTGATTTTTTTTCAAAGTAGAAACCCAAATTTAAAATTTGCATGAAAATCTAAGAGAGAAACTTACTTGTTCCATAAAATATACCATGAATGACTATGCAGACATCGCACTAACCTTTACTTTATTCTTTAATTATTTATTCCCTTCTAAACTTTGTTGTGTCATTTCTTTTTACACACAATCCTATTTAGGCTAATTTACTCTCTAGTTACTGAAGTTCCAACTAATAGAGTAATCCAATCCCTCTTATTTTTAAATTCATTCATTGCTCCCAAGAACTTAGGTGACATCATGTTAACAATAATGCATGAAAACCAAATGAGTTTCAAACCCTCATTTCTTCCTTATATAAAAAACCCACTAAACTGATAAAAAGATGCATCGATAGTATTCCAAAACTTCTATAAACCCTAATTGATGATTTGGTAATGAAGCTCAAAAAATGTTTTAAATATTTCAAAACCAAAATCAAAAGTGAATTAAATCACCATGATCATGACCTGAGTCTAAAGTGACTTATTATTTTATGCCATGAACAAGTCCTAATGTGTTTATACATAAGAAATCATGTCCTTTTTTAAATGGTAATTAACATGAGATAGTAGAACAAACCTTGGAATTAAACATAAATTCATTCCAAGAACATCATAAAAATATTTACAAGTCAAAACAACCTTCAACATCCATTTTATGCCAATAGTTTAAGCCTTGTAAACTAGTTGCTCATATTTTAGGCCTAGTCTAAGTTATAATTTCTCATGTTCCACTCTTATACCAATGCCTATTTGATTTAAAAAACAAAATAGAGTAGACATAAAAGACTATAATAATAAAAATAGACTACAACAAATAATTGATTTCTCAAGTAACCAACTGACTATATAAAGTAAATAAAACACTAGAATATGGGTCTAAACACAAGGGATAATCAAGTAGGCATCAGGTTATAAATTAAGTATCTCATTTATATTTTTCCATCTATATATACCTATATAATTTACAATAAATAATGAACAACATACTCAACTTTCCAACCTAGCTCATACTGAGGCAATACCTATAGTCATGCAAAATGACATCAACAATACATGTATAATATAACTCAAAATTATTTAATGTAATGACTAAATAAAATAATATGTCTAAAATAATCATAATGTAAATAGAAACTGATGCAACTATCCCAAAGTTATTAATACATCAGAATAATACTCAAACAATAATGATGATGATGATGATGATGATGATGATGATGATGATGATGATGATGATGATGATGATGATGATGAAAGTATTGGATCTATGTGGTCATGATAGTTATGGTGAAGATCATGATCATTTAATTAGTTATTATTTATGTTGTGTGACCATTTATAATTTCATTTATGTATGTGTGTTTCCAAAATTGATAATTTTAATTGAGTATAAAAAACTAATATCTGTGTGAGCGTTCTTAATTATATATTAGGAAGCTTCCAAAACATAAATTAAAAATCATTTCCTTTCAAAAATTCAATTCATTTATAGTAATTTCCTTTCATGTAATTTAATTTATTCAAGTTTGTTTCCTATACACAAGCTATATTTTGTTAGCCTCAGAAAATAAATAGTATTACACATACAATGCAAACATCTTTCTAAATACATGCCTTGATTTGATAATTAGTGAAATTTGTAGATTTTATAAACCAAATGTTACCTTATCCCATCATTGATCCATAAGTATGCATGTAAGCATTTATCAGTTATGCCTAGTTTAATTTCTAGTTTAGATTTTATTATTTGATGTCACAAGTCTTAGGACTATGAGGAAAATAAGATAGAGTGCACTCCATATGAATATTCATAAATATGTGATAATTAAACTTAGTTTCCCATATAATAGGTATAATAGGAATCACTTGTGTAATCGTAGGGGCATAGCACATGAATAAAATTATTAGGAATGCTAGTATGAACACCTATTATAGGATGTTAGCCTCTAAAAGGTGGATTAATATCATTAAAATCTTATCACATGGTTCCTCATAGGTGGTTTCCTTAGTCATATTTGTCTTTTCATTTCTAGTTACATGAAACAATGCTTCATCATATGTAATTTATCTCAACCTTATCTATATTCTTACAGAACCCATGAAGATAATTATTATATATTTTTTGTTATCTACATAAAAATAATAAATATTCATGTCATTTTTATCTTCCATTGTAACCAAATTAGCACTTTTTAGGTTGTATAGGTTAAAAAAAGAAACCTTGATAGTGAAAAGGATAAAATAATAAACCATAATAAGGGATAAATCTGAAAGCCTAAGAAAAAATTGAAACATTAATGTATAAAGAATCCTATGGTTTGGTGTTCAAAAGATCTATTATGTTCAAGTCAGGTTCATTGAAATGTTTTTCTTATTTTATACCTAGTACATATAAAGTAATAAAAAACATGCACTAATTCAAATAATGGTTTATATAATAATAAATATGTAAAACTAAATTATAAATGGGCTAATTAATATTATGATTATTTAACTTAAAAATGTTAAAGATAGAGAGGGATAATGTAATTATAAAATTTTGCCTAGGTATATCTTAGAGATGACTTCATTGAAACTATAAATTCTCTATATGTGTTTTGTTAACTATTCAAATCAGAAATAACAATTGAAATCCTACTTAGATGTTACCCAAAAGGTTAAATGCCTACTATAAGTGATACTATTAGGGTTTATTGGTAGTGTCCTTATGCATATTTTGGGTCTAAAACTTTTAATATCACTATTCATACATAGGAAATTTGTTTTTTTATGTGCATATTTATTTAATAATAAGCTGAAATACCTATTTTTTTAATATTTTATATACACTAAATTATGCTTATTCAAAAAAAAATACCCTTAAAAAGGGTTAAAATTTTGGGTTAGACTGATCCAAAACACTTGAATATGAATATCTAAGAATTTCCTATGATCATATACTATGAATCAGGATCAAATTTCATGTGGTACTCTTGATTGTGTGTGTGTGTGTTTGTGTGCATGCATGAATGTGCATGCACATGCATGCATACATGCATGTGTGTGTGTGTGTGTGTGTGTGTGTGTGTGTGTGTGTGTGTGTGTGTGTGTGTGTGTGTGTGTGTGTGTGTGTGTGTGTGTGTGTGTGTGTGTTTGTGTGTGTGTGTGTGTGTGTGTGTGTGTGTGTGTGTGTGTGTTTTCATATACATGTGAACATCTTGAATAATCTAGAATTTAAACCTATATTTTGAACTTTTATACTTGGAATCATGCAACTTTGACTTTTATATTTAGATATATGTACTACTATAAGGTTGTTTGTTAAAGATTTGATATGTATGTATGCATTTTGATAATGTTTCCATAAATTTAGAAGTGATTTCTCAATGCCGATAAGAAATTTCAAGTTATTAATAACCTTATGGTTGATTTTTATTTATATATGGCTCTTTTTTACTTTCATGTTATGAATGACCTATGAAAGGTGTTGAGACAAACATAATAGAGACTTCCCAAAGTTAAAAATATAAATTGAGTACTCTTCGACACTACTAGTGGAGAGAGACATTTGTGGTAACCAACACATCTAGGTTTACATGTACTATCCTAGAAGTGAAAAATAAGGATCTAAAATATGGAAACTGTCTATGCAAGATTTTAAAGGCTTTTTGTATAGACTTAGCTGATCCTAAATATATGTAACTAGTGAATATAGGCAGCTATGAAAAATGGGTAGACAGATAAAAGGAAAGTGATCAAGAATCAAATATATGCATAATATATAATTTTATGTTAAATTTTATGTTTCCAAAGTGCCAAAGATGAAATTTAGGTGTCTAAAGTGAAAAAACATCAACCCTTATATATTTAGACTATGATCCGTAATAAAGGGATGATATGTATCATTATAAATAATGGTTTGGGATTAAATATTTGTAGTGAGAAATTTTTTAATGAACATGGACTTGGAATTCAACATTTGACACCCTTTTATGTGATTATAAATGATTTGACAATGAACCTAGAAAGGCTTAATGAACAATCATATTAAACATAATTATTTGACCACAAAATATAGATACAAAATATCAACTTATATCTAATGGTGTGAGTTATATTTTTTTATTAGTAGTCCATGGAATAATTCCATGTATTTAGTCCTTTTATATTAAATATAATATTAAAATTTTCTTATGAAGGATTCATAAATAAATGTCTTATGGATGATGTTCCTTTCTAGTTTTACAAAATGATAGAACTCATGGAGATAGTCCTTTTACATATCAATTCAAATAAAACATATACTATGTCACTTAATAAATTCATAAAAATAGAAAAAAAATTAGATATATTTGAAATATGTGAAATTTTTTAAAAATGATAAGGATATTGGTATTTAAAATGTAAGTAAAAATGAATGTGTCCAAGCTCAAATTTACTCCAATTGGTCTAGGGGAATATAGATGTGACACCCATAATTTTGATTTTAGTCAACTATATCTCACTCCTAAAGTTTATTTAAAACCTACCAAATCATATTTTATTAGTGATACACCATATTTTGATGATAAAGGTAAAGATACTCTAACAAACAATTATTTCAATACTAATAAGACCAAAAAACCTCATGGCCTATTCAAATTTCTTTATAAAAATATGAATTTAGATTGAAATTTATACAAAAATTGTGTTATAAAGGTTAAATTTTAGGTCAACTAGAGAAAGGTATTAAATAACATATCATTCCATATATTCGTCAATAAAAAATAAGTCTTGGATATAATGAAGATTCTCGAGTAACAAATGTACCCTTTCAAATGAATCATGGCTATATTGACACTAATTATCATGCCAATTCTATCATGGACATATATTTAAAAACTTGATTTTAAAAATATAACACAAATCATGCATAAGAGGTGAATAATGATGTCATAACCTTTTGGATTGTACATCCTAAATAAATTCATGAGATAAATTAACTCAAGTCTCTTGATGTAATCCCTTCAAGAATATTTGGGATCATATGTGGATTTAATTTTTTACCATCATAACATTATATATCATTTTAAGTTGATATATCATGAATATTTTTGGAATAATGAGCCCTTATTGCTTGATTAAAAAATGCATAAGATGGTATATATTCTTCATCAATTGCCCCATCCATATCAATTCATAATATAGATAGTCATCATGATTCTAAATGAGTAAAAAAATATTAAAAAGATGCATATTAAAGATGCTTTATTGGTCAAATATTAAATCCATAATTTATTAAATTTTGGTTTCATATGACCTATTGATTATCTATATTGGATTTCAAACATTGCCACAGTTTCCAAAACAAACAGGGCATTATGATTTGTATGTAATTTAGAGACTTAAATAAATCATGTCCCAAGGATGAATTTACACTACCCAATATTAATATGATAATTGATTCTATGTCTATCTATGAGATGATTTATTTTATGGATGAACTCATCAATTATTATAAAATCAAGATAAATCTAATCGACCAATATAAAACCACATTTACAACTCCTTTGGGTATATTTTATATGTTGTCATACATTTTAGTCTTTAAAAGATTGGTGGAAATTATCAAAGGGATATGACACATGTATTCCATGATTACAAGAAAATAATTTAGTAATATTATGTCAATGATATCTTATAAAAATATAAGAAGCGTGAAAATATTGTGATAGATTTTTAGGAAAATATTTAAATGATTAATCACGAAAGAACATTATGAAGTTAAATCCTAAAAAAATATTATTTGGGGCAACATTGGGAAATTTATTTAGATCTATTATTATTTATTAGAGATTTATTGAATATTATACTAATAAAATGCATCAAATTGTTTAAAATTCCATCTCCTAAAGTACTTAATCAACTACAAAGTTTTCTAGGAAAAATCAATCCATTATATGGTTTATTACCTAGTTAGCTAATAAAACCCAACTATTTTCATAATTGTTACGTAAAGTAACTAAAATTTAATAGGATGGATAATGTCAAAATGATTTTTATTAAATTAATTAATATTTAGTTAATCCCTAAGATATGATGCCACTTTTTCCATTAAAATTTGTTAATATACATATATGTTATTGAACATACCTTGGGAAAATTGGTTACATAGTATAATGATTAGTATAGATAGAATAATACTTACTACATAAGTTTCACATTAGGTTCTTAGGAAAATAATTAAAAATAAAAGGAAATGTATTTTTTCACCATGTAGAAAGTTAGACATTACATGCTTAATACTAAGACTCATCATCATCAAGATTAATCCTTTAAAATATATCATGTCTAAGACTTATCTATCTAAGCACACAACTAAGTGGATCATGATACTCATGGAGTTTTATATTGAATTTTTACCACATAAATAAATAAAATGGAAGGTTATTGTCAATAAATTAGCTACAACTCCATCATTATACCATTATCCTATAAATGTCACTTTCCATGAGGATTTTTTAATGTGTACCGATACAAACACATGGACCATGTCTTTTTATCGGTCCAAATATGTTTCGAGTGTTAGTAATGATAGTTTATTAATAACCCCCATGGTTATACTATTCCATTATCATCTTGACTAATTTTTTTTACAAATATCATATAAAAATATGAGGCTTTGATTCTAAGACATTATTCCTCATGTAATATAAATATTAAATATATCAAATTATATGTTGCTTCTAAAATTATCATCATTAAACTAAGAGGTTCTTATCAAATAAAATAATAAAATTTAATCCCATATTGTGGTTTAGTGATTAGTTTGATCGTCCACTTTGATATGTTTAATATTACTAACATTATTAGAATAAATAATCAATATGTCAATGGTATGTATAGTATTACTTCTATTATTCTTATTGATATTAAAAATGATAATGCTATATTTACTATTAGATAATTATAAAAATTGACTATCAAATTATCAAATCCATATGAGTTATAGTTATTTTCCATTACATGTGGTATGAAAAACACATAATGATATGAATATATCTATAGTTTTTAATCAAATGAAATCATTATTCTTAAATTTTCAAAAAATTATAAATTATAATTATTTATATTTTTGCCTCAAAAATATCATAACATCAAATAAACTAAGGGATACCCCTTAATGTTTTGATAAAATCCCTTGAAATGACCAAAAACATACTTTTCCTTGGTATTTTGAAATCTAAAACTTTGGATGCAATTTGAAATTTACAAATTTACAAATTACTTCCCAAACTGTAGATTCCTCAATATACTAACATTCCATTTCATACAAAGTCTGGAACCTTGACAACAATTTACATTTTCAAAATTGCAAATTGTATCCTAGGATCCAAATTCCATAATGTACTAATCGATAGAATCTGGAACATCATTTCTAATTTTCAATTTTTCAAATTGTAAATGAAGTTATAGATCTTAAGAACCAAACATCCCTATGGCATCTAGAACCTGAGCTAAAATTTGTAATATTGAAAATTACATCCTGACTTTCACCTCCGACAAAACACTTCACCTAGAATCTGGAACTCAAGGATCAATTTGTAATTTGAAAAATTTCAAGTTGTAATCCAAATTCTAGATCCTACCAACTACTTAAGATGTGGAATCTTTAACTCCAAACACAATTTGAAGTTTTTAAAAATTGAAAGTTGCACATGGAGTTCCACCTTCTTGTTTCCATACAATTCAACTCTCATGGAATTCATAAGTCAATATATAGTTTAAAAATTGTAAAATTACATGTGGACTCTAGATTTCCATCACCAAATACCACCATCAGAGCATGAATTGTAGTTTTTTTATATAAATAATGCAATTTAGGTTTTTTAATCCATTGTTTAAATCTATAAATTATGATTTTTGAGCTTTGATCATGAATCCAAGCCATGACGATGCCCTCAACCTCAAACCAAATGCGAAGTCATGTCTATAAAATAAGTGCCACATCATTTTAACCTGGCATAGTATTCTCCTTATGATTTTCATCATTGTTGAAGCTTGTTAACATTTTTTCTATTTCCTGTGAAAAGTTTCAATTATGTTTTTAGGGTTATCATTATTTTGATTAGATAATTAATGTTAGGGGTTATCTATTCAATTAGGTGACTAAAGAGGTTAGGTGGTCTGTGAAGCTATCATTTATCCATATTTCTTCCAAGGTGTCCAATTTAGTTGAGTCAAGGGTGTTTTTAATGTTTTATTTTTACAATTTTCGATTATAAAAACCTTGATATTTTCCCACCAAGATTCATAATCAAATTTAGGGTTTTCATAGTCAGACCAATGAGTATACTAGTGTATATTTCCTTGACCCAAGAAAATATTCCCCAAAAGATATCTCTAAATCCCTATGGACACTTGAACTACTCTTAACACCTATCAATCTCATATAATTCTCCATTACTTAAAAAACTCATCATTACCATGGGTTTTTGCCTTGCAAATAACAACTTCCAACCCCATGGGCATTCCTATTGTTTCAAGCACCTTAGGATTCCATTGGGTTTTCACCTATTCAAAACACCTTTTAGTTTCATTAGAGATTAAACATACTTAGAGCACCTCTAATTTCCATTGAAAATTTCAACTTATTTTTATAGCACCATTACCATGCAAACTTATTACCTACTTATAACACCTCTAATATCCATCAAAGATTATACCTGTTGTAAACATCTACAAATCTCACTAACTTTTTTAGTTGGATTTTAATAAGAATCCTCTATAGAATCCATGTCTACTAAGGAGATGAAGTTCAAATAAAAAGGCCCCAGAGTGACTCTCAGCCTAGACTCCAAAACTACTAGGATCACGAATAGAAATTTAGGTCACATTGACCTAGGGGATTTATGGACTAGAATAGGTGCATAGTTCAAGAATTATTAGATCTAGAGTATCTATGACTATCTCTTTCCAAAAGATGTAGACTTTCCATTGATGGTCCAAAGCCCTGAGTTGGTGTTGATACTAGCTGAACATTATGATGTTGATAGAAGAGAGGTCCTTAATGATAAAGGGGAAAATATTTTAAATCTAGACATTGATTTTATTGATTCAATGCTTGGAATACTAGAGTTTGAGATTTATCTCAACACGAATCTAGAGACATCCCAAAAATTATTTCAAGATAAAATAGATGGGTGTTAGAAAATGATAAAAAAGCAATGACTTGAAACCCCCAAGGCTACATCCACCAATTTACCAAAGACTTTGTATAGGATTGATTTCATAGATGAGGTTGGAGATATTATAATATTACTACACAAGGTTATTGGTATTCCTAATGTGAAGAGCTTCTAGGAGTGGATGTACAAATATATTTGGGTCATCTATTAGAATGAATAATAAATCCATTGGGATAAAATTATAAGTTATTCCCTCTAAAAATAATTGATGGAGGTATAAATAAATGGAAACTTATTCATGAATTCCTACCTTGTATACATTTTAGCCAAAGAGAGATCTTTCCTAGGACTTAGTACAGTACCTAGTGAGATAATTAGAGTATACAAATACTATCCTAACCTCACATTTGAGGATAATAGGTAACATTTTAAGAGAGTCAATTGTGAATTCATCTATTGCATCATCATCATGCTTGATAAAGATCTCAAAAGAACAAGATTCTCATAAGCAAAAATTACAAAGATCACCAAATGGGGATCCTACTTCATTTATTTCTACACTTATTCTTATATCAAGGCATCTAGATTTAGTGGCTACCTATATACACTCCCATGATATGTTAGTGAAAATTGGTCACTAATATGACTAGTAAGGTAACTTGTAGAGACCTGTAAGCTTCTATCTAACAAGCTTAAATTAGGAATTCATTTCCAAATTTCTATAGGTAGATACACATGCCCCTCCATCCTCAAAATAAAGTGTGTTGAGGCATAAATTTGATAAATGACCCTAATAACTTTGGAGTCTAGGCCATATTATGATGTTTATGTAAATATCCCCATCACATGGGATTTTCCACTTATTCCCACATTCTATATTTTTAAGACTATTGGGAGGATTGAGAGGATGATGAAAAGGTCAAATTGAAGGATAATTCTTTGGGAGGATTGAGAGGATGATGAAAAGGTAAAATTGAAGGATAATTCTTGAATGACCTTAAAATAGGTAAAATATTGTGATTTATCACTAGTCCTAGATGACTTGGTGAATGATGACTCCATAGTGGACCCAAACTACTACCATCATGTCATCACTCAACCCCTATCACCAACTACGTGGTTAGATCCATAATTTTTCTCTTTGATTTATAGAATAACACATGTTATCAAAAGAATGATAATTTGTATTAGATTTAGAGGATTTCAAATAACAAAGGATATAAAGGGTATCAAGGAGAAGTTAAATCTTAAAGAGGAAGGAATTCCTCCATTAGTAGAGGGTTCTAGTGGTATAGTAGGTGAATAATCAAGTGGGCCAGTGACCTCCCACAAGAAGAAGATGATGAAAACTAAGGCCAAGAAGGGGAAATATATAAAGGATGGGTTAACAATAGATAAATTTATTAGCATCTTGTTAGAGGACATAATTATGTTTGAAGCTTTCATAGCTTCAATCCTAATATCTATCATAATGATAACCCCTATTTCTATTATTCACCCACCACCTATATATTGTTTATAAAGTTCCAACCTCTCCACCTCAGGTCTCCACTTCCCTTACATCTTATTTTTCCACTCAAAATCTAATCCCCACCACTTTACCTACTATAATAATCCCATTACAACCCATGCAATTAATTCAATTAGACACTCAGGGTCCCCCATTAGTAGAATATAATGTTTCAAATCCATTTTCCCTTCATAAAATTTTAGTCCCCATTCCCTTTAACTCCCTCTTTCCATTACATTCAAAATTAATTCCATTTCATCCCCATTGTTCTCTAACATAACTCAATAGTATATAGCGACATACTTAGTCATCCTGAATTTAGTTCTACTAGCCATCCCAACTCTTAGAATAAGTATTATTTCATTTTCACTCCCTTTCATATCTCCTACCCTAACAAACTTTAGTGGCCCAAATCATTTTATTAATTCATTAATCAATTTGGCTTCCACCCTTCCACAAGTTCCTAAATTTAGAGTCCCTATATCTAATCCATCAATTCCATCTTCCACACCTTTAATAAACAAAGTTGTTTCCATTATCTCCACCTCCTCCACTTCCATAATTTACATAAAAAATTCAATGGAGATAGGATAAACACAAATTTTTGATGAAAATATGGATTTAAAACCAATTGATGAATATGGAATTTCATAGGCATCTCCTGAGTAATCAATGGTAGTATCCACATAGGACTCCACACTTGTCATAGTGCCTACTAGTAAAAAAACCTCACATTTTGATTATTAGGTGATAATATCTATTTATAAATATGATACCCTCAGTTGGATAACAAAAATAATGGGGAATAAGATAAAATAGATTATTTACCCAAGTACATTAGACTTCAGTCTTTTAGACGTGAAAAAAAATCCAAGGCTATTCCCTAGACCTTCTATATAATACTAAGTGATGATAAATGAGAGAAATATGTTGATATTATAGTCCCAAAAAAAACAAACAAAAGGAAAATCTTGTTTTGGGGGACTTTTATATTTTAAGGATTCACTTTGGATGACCAACAAGGGAGGGGTTAAAACATGATGTTTAATATGGCATCAACTCCCTCTTTAAGAGAATGGATAGTGACAAGGTCACTAAATATGAGTTGAAAAATAAGGTTGACCAACTCACAACTTAAATAAACAAATTCATAATCCTAATGGATCATCGATACAACCTAAGTCATCCCAACTAGTCAATCAAGTTCTGGATCAGGCAATAATATATGTGGTGACTAAAATTGTAAGCATTAGAAGGGAAACTAAATAATGGTTAGAGGAGATTATCTCTAAGGGAAATAAGATTATTTATATAATCATGGATCATTATGAAGCTATCAAAGAAATAAATAATGTCCTAAGAGGATAGGTTAATAAGTATGAGGGAGAAATATGAATCTTGAATTTATATTACCCAAAATTGATAGCTAGGGATTCAATCGATATGAACATCCTCCTTTCTAAAATGATATTGAGAAATTATGGATAGAAAGAGGAATTACATATATCATCTCAATTATATAAAAATTTACTTATATAGGCTACCAATAAGGCAAAGTTTTCCCATGACAAGGGTATTAATATGTTGTATGACATTGAAGAAATGTTGAATAGGTTATCATGCAGGCCAGTAGATAATGAAGATACCCTATTTTTAGTAGAAGTGGTTTAGAGAAAATTCAAGGAAGTGGTTGAAAAATAATCTACAAAATATATAATATTTACCTTAAGTTCTATCCATCGCTACATCAAAAATTAGAATGTGATGGATAAAATGGGTAAAGAAATTCAGGAGATAAAGACCTGAAGGAGGGAACTATTTGAGATAGTAGCATATTGTATAGCCTCCAACCTCTACTCCTTTAGATAGATGAAGAAATAATATAGGAAATCTTCAAGGCATTTGATGCAAATGTTCAGAATTTTCAAGATAAGAAAGACAAACAAGTAGAAGAAGTTATAGAAATTGATTAATTCCTTTCTATTTTTAGATATTTCATATATTGTAATTCCATTATTGCAAAAACATTATAAATTTATATATTGTAAAAATTCAATTTTGTTTTATAAATATTTTTGAGAAAGATAAATATGTATTTTACACTATATTTTTGACAAGTTCAAAGTTGTAAAAATAACTATTGCAAATTACACTTTCTATTTTGACAAATGATAATTTCAAAAGTTGTAAAAGCATATATTGAAAATTACAAATTCCATTTTGATAAAGTGATATGACTTATAAGTTTTAAAAGTCTCAATTATAATTTTATAGTTAGGGTTTTTAAAAAAGTGACTTGAATTAATTCTAATTTATCTTTTGTTTAAACATTAAATTCTATTTTGGGTGCCACCCATTTGCATGAAGAGTCACTCCAAGATACATGGAGAAGAAGGAGAAGCATTACATGAAGATTCCTTAGTTCCATCCGTGGCACACCATGTTTAAGACCATGCCTACCTCTTGAATTTTGTTTTCCAAACCATTATACAAAGTCAAATTATGCCACAAATAAGAGATCACGCCTCTTTTGCAATAAGTTATAGATATGCATGATTTATTCTACTGGGCATTGAAGGTTTGATAACTACATCTCATTCTATGAGATATTTTGTATAAATATGTGTAGACCATATAAACTAATATATTATTTTATTTTTAGTAATATTATTCTACTTTTTAATGTATTTTCTACAAGTTGTAACCTTGAGAATGAAAATAAATTGAAGATTTGCCTTGTCTGAGAAATCCCTATGTATGTGAGTTATTTCAATATTTATGGACGTTATAAGTTATTTATTTGGTCACATAAATTAATTTTTAGTATTTTATACCCTTATAAATGATAGTTTGATTAAAATAAAAGAATGTTTTCCCTTTTGTTACAAATAACAAAATATTACCTCTCATTTCCTATTTGTATGAGTTTGTGCACCTATAAATTTCAATCTATTTTTTTTGTTGTGTCCATAGGATTAAGAATTACAATATAATAATAATATTTAATTTAGTCACCATTTTTATTTTCTATAAAATTTAATTCTTGACTCTTCCCAGTCAAACCCTATTTTAAGATCAAGAACACTAAAGAAGAAAAATTTATTCAAAACTGATATTTTAATAGTTGCATTGATTTAGTGAAAGGAAGCTATCCTTCTCTATAGATTAACCTTAATTTACCAAGGTCCCACAAATTTATAGGTTTTTCCATTGTATCATTAGGTATTTTCATAACAAGTTATAGAATCAAGACAAGTGCAAAACCTATGTGATAACAATTTTTGGCATACTAGGTAGGACCTGAGTTTTATAAAGAGATTGGTTATATTCTCAATGGGCATTGTATAATCATACAAATTTCAAAATCACATAGAGACTCCACTAGATTATATATTCAAAGTTTCAAGGTTCATGTATGCCAAGTAAATAAACAAGATCATCTACTAAAGGTAAGAGAGCTAATTTTTTAGAATTATCATTTTCTTCTAAAAAGAGATCAAAATTAGTTTCCCCTCAGCCAAGAATATATCCTAAACATTTATATTCAACCCATTTAAAAACTCATATAAGTTTAATACCTTTCATAATGGCTATAAATCTAAATTTCATAGCTTTTAATGGAGGTAGACCACTCTATTTAGACCAGTACGATCATATACCTACCTCATCTTTAAAAAGCCTGCCATATTTTACTAGTGAAACTTCCAGCACTCTTATGGAACACATCTAAGATATTGATAATATATGTTTTATCTAAAACATAGTGCAAGATAATGTTTTAATTATACTAATAGTGTCCTCTTTCAAAGGTAAATCCTTACATTAATGTAGAGGCCTTACTTCTACTTCAATCCATATTTGGGATGACTAAGTGACAACACTGTGTACCCAATTTGAAAATAAGAGTGACCACCTATCCCTAGTTGAATAGTTAACTAATATTAAATAGGCTCTTCATGAGAACATGACTGAATTTAATTTCCATTTGAAAAAGACATGGAATATAATTCCATCATTAATCAATCCAACTCCAAATAATGCTTTTTTATATTATTTAAGAGTCCTATGTATTCAATCAAAAATTCATCATGTCCATAAATTAATATTGGATTGGATGGGATAGATCACACCTACACTTTAAATTGGGGGTATAAAATTGTTAAGTGGGAGCATGCCCAATGTGAGGATCCACTAGACCTAATTAGGTGATCACTTGTCATAACACACCATGTGAGATAGGGTTCTAAAGCCTTTAGTATAAAAAAATCACATAAAAACCCTAAATATTCATATTATTTAATATTTCAATAATCTAATAACAATAAAAGTAAATCTAATCTAGTGCACACCAAATCTTATGGTACAAAGTGGGGGTTAGAAACAAAATAAAATAAACTAAACTAAACATGTATAGAAGACATATACTCACATTAATGTATACAAAATCCTAATATATAAAAGATAAGAATACAAATGCACTATATATCTAATTTTACAAAGGAAAAATAAAGTTAAGAATACTTACCTATTGAAGATGAACCTATCAAGCCTCAATCTCTTCCTTGGCCAAGGTGCTTCACAAGAGATTGTCATGGTATGTAAGGATAACTAAGATAAATAATATCTAGGATACACAACATATAAAATAATTATCCACAAGATGATATTTGAGCTCCAAAATAAATTATTGAACTCTAAATCTTTAATCCCCTAGTAGAATGGTCAATAGGCAAATGTTCATTTGCACTTCTTCGATTAATTTTTCTCTTAAAAATGGTGGTAAGTGACCTTGTATATATAATAGTATCTTACCCTAAAATAATTTTTTTATGTTAGATATGCTAGGTCAACCCAAAAAACCTATCACATTTTTGGGTCTAACTCACAAGGTTTGTGCTAGGTCGATCAAGAGGCCAACAAACTAAAAAAGAGAAAAGTCCCTAAACTGTACTAGGTCAACCAGGTCGACCTAGCACAATTGATAGGTCAAAAGGGTGATAATATAATAAATAAGGTATAATACATGGAAAATAATAGGAATTTATAAAACAAATAATAATAATCTTGCATTCAATGGTTTTAGGAGGCTAGTGTGTGGATGGCAAGTGGTAAAAGGAATAACAATCTTACAAAGCACCAAAAGTCTACCCACCCCTTTCCCAATGCATCCTTTAAGGAATTCACCCAGATATATTGAGAATGGATGGTTTATTTCAAGATATTAAGTGTCACTAAATGATAAAAGTTTGAAAATATTATGTGTATACATATGCCCCAGTGGAAGCTCATCACGTGTCATGTAAGTGTAACATGAGATGGTGATTTGGAATAGAACATAATAACACACAATGCTAATTATATGTATGGTATAGTAATATAAAATAAGATAAATGAAAGGAAAAAATTGAAAAATACATACCTTTAACTTACCTTAGTGTAATAGATAAATAATTAGATTGGAAAAAATGAAGATGTCTAATGTAGAGTACACTAGATGAACCTATAGAAGTTAGTGAAAAAAATAGCCAAATATCAAAAAAATTAGAAGATAAACATATGATAGTGGAAAATAATCTCTACATCGTCATCATTTTAATGCGTTTTACAGTTTGTAAAATGGATGAGCAAAAACACAGATAGAGGTAAAATAAGGAATCTTCCTAAAAAATAAATGAAAGAATTGAGTTACTAAAAAAAGTGTATTAAATAGGGAAAATGAGAATTAATTTTTAATTTTTAATTGTGAAATAAATTAAAGAGGGATATAAGACTAAAAAAGGATAATATGGTTAGGGAATGACATGCTAGATGAAGAAGACACCCAGAGGTGGTAACATGTGCACTATAGGTATGCAACTATGGATCTCAAACTAGTTTTTCAATTTTGTATTGAATTAAGTGAATTTGAAGTAAACTAAGACAAAAATTAGGAAATTTTTTTCAAACTAGGTTGACCAAGAAACTAAAATAAGCATGGAAAGGTGTGGCAAAAGTTGAAATGGGGATAGAATGGCCTGAAATGACAAAAAGAGGGCAATAGGGACCAAGTAAGCTAGAAATAGGATAAAATGAATAAGGTAAAATAAATTAATTTTTTTTAATTACAATTGTAAAAATGATATATAAAAAATTTATTGTGATTATATATGACATGGAGGGACTAATACCTCCTTTTTTATTTCTTTGTTGCAAATATGGCTAAGATTTTGGAGGTTAGTTGATGTGTCTAGGTTACCATATTTGATAGAGAAATTTTTAGATAGAGATAAATCTATATTAGTAACCATGGGTCTAAGAGGTATTATTTATATGTGTAAGATCCCCCTTAGTGTTGGTCTGTTAGTCATGTTCCTTAGATGCTGTGAATGACTAACTAATACCTTTAGATAGGAGGTGGATGGGGATGTGATAGAGGTGACCATCACACTAGAGGATATCCATGCCATCCTCGAGCTACCCATAACAAGAGCATTGATGACCACAAGGATACCAAATAGCTTAGAGGAGAGGAAAGTCTTACCTATGTGTGATATAAGCTTAGAGATGATATTGAGAGGATGAAGAGTTAATCTATATGATGTGTATACATCATAGATTTTGGACCTTTAGAAGGTGGTGATAGGCCTTTTGATATAGTGGGTGCTTTATCACAAGTTAGATAAAAAGTTACCATTGTTCATGGTAGCCTTAAGTAGGAAGATTCTATAAGAGGGAGTATTATATGATCTAGGCTTTATCATATGGGTTTAGATCCTACATAATCTATTTAGGATGTTGGTAAGAGGGTAGAATATTCTAGGACCAACCATACTACTGATAACATGGATATATGAGAGATTTCCCATTTATTGATCAATTGGTTTTCCCCATATGATCAATGATACGTCACCTCATGTGTAGATATGGAGAGAGGATTAGGTAGTGTAGGTCATGCCCCATGTGCTAGCAATACAATCAATGAGATGAGTAGATATTGGGGTAGCTATATGGGCACATAGTTACACTAACACTAGGAAAAAGAGAGGTGGTTGGATACTATATATGTTGGAGAGAGCCACATATAGTGGCATAAGTACTAAGATAAATGGGCCTACCTCATCAAATGATATTAATATTGATTCTTGAGTAGTGGGTTAAATAAGTGAGGGATCCATGAGGGAGGAGAGGACTCAGAACATTGATAATGAGGTGAACACTATGGCCACATTAGGAGTGACCATGGACTGGTCAAGCATGATGAGTGGTAGAGGAGGTGGAAGAGGTAGAGTTACTAGATGTACCACTACTAGCCCTGTAATAAGATGAGCAAAAGCCACTAAGGACATGATGACAATGGAGATAAGAGAAAGTGGAGACTATAGACATCTTGGATGACCCCATAGATTAGCTAAAGGAGATGATAGAGAGACCACTCAAATGAAAGTTGAGATGGACATGAGCCATGATAGTTAGGTTTGAGCTAAGGAGGTGACCTACCAAGGAGGAACTAAGAGGTTGCACAGATGGGGAGACTATGATAGGTGATTACATAGATGATGATATCAGAGAATTTAAGACATAGATAGGTATAAATATAGTTGAATTATTTATTATGTTTTTATGTGGTAGTAGAGAGATATAGATAGATATTATGAGATATGATAGTGATATAATATCCATTTGGTGTGATTTTGTAGGCATAGCTAAGGATGAGGAGGATATATGGGGGTCCTTGGTGAGGGGATAATTCCATGAAATCCTAGATGAGAATCTATATCCATACAACCCCATGACACTAGAGGATTTAAGTGTACCATCTACCCCAACTCAAGTGAGCTAGTTTAGATTATATGGTGAGGTAGTGAGGTAGATAGGGTAGTAGAGAGAGAGAGGATAAAAACACTAATAGAGATGGGTGAAGGCAAGAGATAAGCCTGGTAGGCCATAGTAGATGAAATATTTGTGTATTTGGAGATAGTGACATATATGACATAGGCATATATAATGATGCAAACTCAACTGACACATACATATATAGTGACACAAGCTAAGTTAGTGTAGGAATAAGTGTATATAACATGCCTATAGGGATAGGTATAGGGATTAATATCTTAGACTACCTCATTACAACATACCATTTGGAGGATTCAGACTGAAGCCTATGTAGGTAGCATGGTTAGGCCACAAGATAGATAGGGTGGAGCCCAACTTTGGTGATGGGTCTTTGTATATGGTTGTATATGTTGTATCAAACTCATGGTATATATATGATGTATCATTTTGGATAATTGGTGTTGGTTGTGTTTGTTGTCTTTATAATGGCTATGTTTATGGATGTTTTAGATATATTTATTTTTAGCATATGTATTTAGCTTTGTTGTATATGCTATAGGAAATATATGTGGTGTGGTCTCTTTTATAGAATTATGGAGTATACATGCTTGTTTAAAAATAAATAGGTGAAAAGGACATGGAAAAATATAATCAGTCATAAAAATGTACTACACACTAGTTCAAGTTAGGGAATGTGTAATAACAAAAAATGACTAAGTATAAGGATCCCAAAAAATTGTAAACAAGATAGTAAAATGGGATTTATTTATAAACCAATGTAAAATATTTTTGCACCAAATTAAAACAAGTAAAACCATACTAAATATCACGTTGGTAAGTATGAAAAATAATGTAATAAAATGGAAGGTATGTAAAAGTGCACAAATGGTAATAAAAACAAATCAAAATTAAGTAAATCAATTATACTATATCATGATGGGAAGTATATAAGAAAAATAAAATTTTCAAAAGTCTGGTCTTAAATTTATCATACTCATTCAAGCTATGAAGTATGAGAAATTAAAGAAATGGTTGTAATCTTACATGCACTAAAAAAATAAGAAGATAAAAGGAAAAATGAAATTAAATAATCATAAAACATACTAATTAAAGTTGGGAATCATGTCATGACGTGTAACCTCATAATCAATAAAATTTTATCTCATATTTGACACATGTAGTTTTGGATGGTGACTTGATTATTGGAAAATTTTATGAGTGCTAGGTCCTATCCACAATCTTATGTTGTGACTCATAAAATAAAAACCCAAGAGGGATGCCAAAACAACATTGGCAAGTGGAAGGATAAGTAATGGTAAATCAAGAATGTAGGTAATAAGATGAAAAAGATTTTAATTTATGAGGGATGTCAGGTCATATCCATAGTCTTATAAATTAACTCATAAATGATATTTCATGGGGTGTGATCAGTAAGCAAAACAATATTTCAAAATAGGAATTATGAAGTAAAATGAATGAAAAAGGGGGTGTAATAAGCAATACTTAGGCATCTTATGAGAAGACCTTAGGAGGAAAGAGGCATATTAAGGACATGAGAAGAGACTAAGTGACTAGTGGTTATCTATGTACAAAGAACCCACTTGCTATAGACGGAAATATTTTTAGGCAAATAGGTGTGCTACTAAGATCAACTCATGATGGTATATTGGTACAAGGAAAAGTAAAATGGACCTAACTTCCCATGACATGTTCCTTGCTCCTCAGGACCCATTACAAAGTCATCAGTCTACTACGAAGATTGGGTACTTGTATGAGAAAGTAGGTATCACTAAAAGATGTTTTTATATTCTCCTCTTCTAATCTATTAGCCTACCACACCCCAAAGGACCTTGGCTCTATCATGAGGCAAACTATGGAGTTTGAGCTTTGACTAGAAGGAGATGTGATTTGAATCACATCTTTTAGTGTGATTAGAATTTTAAGAATATTTAATATTTTTACCTTTTGATATCATTGCCTTTTGTTTAAATGATTAAGATTTTAACTTTATTTTGAAGGATTTTTAATATTCCTCCTCCATAAAGATTTATAATGACCAATCATGAGAGAGATATTGATACACAAAAATGAGCTATAGGCTAAGGCTAAAAAAGCTAAGTAACCCAAGAAAAAATAATAACTAGAACACTTAGGCTTGATAATGAATTATCAATGATCTCAAGTCTCAACTGTGTATATGCTTAGTTTGTAGAAAAAGGAGATCTAAAGGAGAAACGATGAAAAATAAATAGTAATGAGAAATATTGGTTATGAACTAATCATATGGTAATAAGATATAGTAACCAAAGGGAAGAGGGTAAGTATAACCAAGTCACCATGACAACTATTTATGAAAAATAAGGATAAAAAAGAAATCAATCATAAATATACAAGAGAAGATTTTTAATAAAAATTATAAATGAAAAGAAAGCAATGATAAGGGGAAAATAACAATGACAAGGAAAATACAATCATATGTGAAATGTAAAATAATAACATAAGCAAACTATAATACAAAAAGAAGGAGAAACATGATATAAGATATTAAAGAATTTGACACAGTGTCAAATGATATAATAAAATAGATAAAAGTATGATTGGATAACATGTCCACTCTAAATATATATGAAATCACCATGCATGTGCTCATTAATACTAGTAAATCTATCCACACATATTATCTAATACATCAGATAAATCTTTGTGAAGCTATAATCAAACTATAGCTAAGGCCTCATTAACCTTCAATTAATATTAGGCAATAATTATTTTCTAATCTCCTCAATTAAAAAATTAGTAATGCCCAAAGGATCATGATGAGGAAGAAAGTTAGGCAAAGGCTAGTTAAGAGAATGTGTGAAAACATGCTATATGGGAGATGCATGACTTACTGGTGGAGAAGGATCCATTGATGAAGGACTCATGGGTGGAGAAGGATCCACATGTGAGGGAAGGTCCATAGGTGAAGGATTCATAGGTGGAGGCACAAAAGGTGGTGAAGGGACCACATGAGGTGATGCAACCAATGGAGGTGGATCCATAGCAGAAGAAGGAGGATCCTTCTTATGGGAATGACTTGTGGGTAAAATGGTAGAAGGTCTAGGGATGACTACAAGGTGATACTTAAGATGTTTTTGAATGATATGGAAATGATCGATGTGATGGGTGCCATATAGATTACATAGACAATAGACCTCACCATACATAGGAAAATATTCAAAAATTACCTTATGGGAAGGTATAGATTTGTCTAATGATGGGGAAAAAGGATGCAAGGTATCAATATATTATCATAGCTTGTAACAATGGGTGGAAGAGTGATTATATGTCCCATGAAAGTAACATATATACTTGGGAGTGGTTTTAGGATCACTCATAAAGGGAGGTAAAATAGGAGTGAAAGAAGTTGAAAAAGACTCATTGACCCATTGGGTGGGTAAAGGATCCATCTTAGGTAGTGGAAGAAAACAATCATCAAGGGAGGGTGATGATGAGTAAGGAGTGAAACTAGGCTCAATAGGAGGAGCACTAAGATGAGAAGCAAGAAGAGACTCAATAATAGAAAGAGTGGAAATAGGTACAACTATAGTTGAAAAAGGGTTGGTCTTAACTATAGTTGGCCCTACTAAAAGAGGGGAAAGATATACAAAAAGTCTAAGGAAAACTTCCCTAAGTGTAGAAAATCAATAAGGTCTGGGTATAGGATGATCCAAAAGCATGGTCCTAAGTGGTTCCTAAAAAATTAGATGTATCAGTGCTATCTCTACCCCATGATAAAGAGGAAAAATGCAAGAATCAGGAACTATAAATGAAAGAGAACAACAAGATGCACAAAAAGACTCAAATAAAGAAGAGTGGTAACAAACAATCTTGGAATCATGAGCCTAGACAAGGCTTTCTAAAAGAGGATCATATAAATAATAACCATCATCACAATCTAGAGTATGAAGATTGATGCCATAGGTTGTGATGAACTTATCATTACAGGAAGTTTGGTGAGTAAAGTGTGTAGTCTTAGTTAAAACTATAGGATTTTCATTGCAAGGAGGTTTACGAGAATGAGGTTGTAATGAAGTAAGAAGCTAAGAAATAAGATGAGGTGAGAGATCAAAATTTTTGATCTTTAGATTAATATCATTAGGCCCATCATCAGAGTCTAAAAGGTTGGGTGGAATATTACCAATGAGCTTAGGATGCCCATTGTAACCGTTGGTTGAGTTAATAGGAAATTTTAGATGCTAAGACTCATAGAATGGAACACTAGGTAAAGGCTCAAGAGTAGGAATCTTGAAGACACCATGATCTTAGAATTTTTAAAAATTCTAAGTTAGTGTCTCCTTGAATCTTGTAAATGGCTCCATTGTGAGGGAATTTAACACATTGGTAGGAGGTAGATGCCACATCTCACATATGATGACTCCATGACTTACCAAGTAAGATATTATACGAAAGGGTAAATTTGAAGATTATCACCTTCACATGAATGGTGATAGGTGGGATGTAATGGGAAGCCATACACACTCTAAAGGAGGCATTTTACTTTTATTTTATCCTTGATAGGTGCTACATGTAGACTTGAGATTACATTTAGAATATCTAAGAGTCTTAATGAAATCAAGAGAAGTGAAACATGTGTTAGAAGCCTCATCAATCAAAGCATGCTTAATTTGGATATCACCTATTTGGATGTTAGTAAATAATGTATGATCATCTACATGAAGTAGAATATTATCTAGAATCATAGATGCAATATGAAATAAAGAAAGAAAAGTGTTTATAGTTTCATCAACATTAATAGACATTTCTTTACATTATTATGGGATGTCATTCTCAGATTCAGATAAAGTGGCCTCCCATCTTGCTAGAGGAGGGTGAGGGAGTTTCATCTCAAATAAGAGTTGCATGAGGTAGTTTTTATGACATGGAGATGTCCTTATAGTTTAAGAAAAGGTATCTGAGATGGAAGATTATTTATTTCCACAATGGGATCCCACTTATCATAACCCATAAATATATAACTATATATAGGTGTGTAATGATTAAGAAGATACTTATAAGGTGGATCTAAAGAGTATTGAAATTTATGTTGATAAGAATGAGAAGGTTGAGAAGAAGGTTTTAAATCATTTGGTGATGAAGTAGTTAATGTAGATTGATCTTGAAGTTTGGAAGAAGTGTTAGTAAAAATTAGATTGTTATTAGGATTAGAAAATAATGGGAGAGAAGTAAAAATAGTATGAAATGTGTCATCCAAGGGAGAATCATAAATTGGATTGTCAAAGGAAGTAAGGTCTTCTTTCCCTAGCTCATTCAAATGAGTTGGAGAATAATCCTAAATGACATGGTATGTCTTATGGGAAGGAGGAGTGTAGAAAGGTTTTGAATCAATGAAATCCACCACTCTTCACATATTGTTCATGTGAACCACATTCTCTTCAAAATTTGGCTCAACAAGACTTTCTATGTTATTAGGGGAAGAAGTGGGCTTACCTTGATTTTCTTAGATTGGTTAATGATTAGGCAAGGGGTCTTTATAGATATAGATAAATGAGTGTTTGATTGATTTAAGGCTTGAATTTTATCATGTGATTTATAGTCTTTGTAAGAAAACTCATTAGCTTTTTAACACTTACAAATAATGGAATCATGATCTAAAGTTTGTCCAAGAAGAAAATCCTTAGATAAATTTTGGAGTTGTCTACAAGTCTCATGAGAGTGACCCCAGCTAGCATGAAACCAACAAAACTTATTAGGATCATACCATGATTTCATAGGTTGACTAGGGTCAAGCTCTCATGGAAGAGGCCTAGGTAGATGTTTAAGCAATTTAGCTAAGGATAAAGGGTTATGGACATTAATTTTGTTTGGTGAAAAATGAGGATTAATGTATTGTTGAGGAATTGGATCCAAAGAAGGGGTAATAATGATAGCTTATACATTATGAATGGTATCAAATGAATCGATAACACCATCATTAGTAATATTATGGTTTTTATTCTTTACTAATAGGTGAGGACCCACATAACGCTGAGGTGGCTTGAATTAATGCATGAGGAAATTTTGTCTTTTGTCTTGATTGATATATTCCTCTAAGGTACATGGAGAAAGGGTAAAAAATTGATATTGCACTTTAGGAAATAAATCATTTGTGAAGAGATGAAATAGATTGTCATCTTCCATGTTATGCTCAAATTTATTTGATAAAATCTTCCATCTCTTTAAAAAGGCTTGGATAGTTTCATTTTCATTTTATTTGTAGTTGATGAAATGTACCAAAGTGTTTTTTGGAAGATTACTAGTTTGAAATTCTTGGATTAAATCATTTACTAGATCATCCAAACTAGTGATAGAATGTGTTCTAAGTTGATTATACCAATCCAAGGCATCACCCATGAGGGTTTTAGGTAGGACTTTGATAGAATCAAAGCTATTTAACCTGACCCAATCATTGTAAATAATTCTAAATGTCTTGAGGTGAAGAGTAGGATTGGTTGATCCATTGTAATAAATTATAGGTGATATGCCTCCAATGTCAATGTTAGAAATTTGGGTGGGAAGAGGTTAATTTTGTAAATTCTTGATGGATTTGTTCAGAAATGGAGGTTGAGGAATGAGATTAACTTGATAATATTGAAGAGGAATAGGAGGAACACTTTGGTTATGTGTACCCCAAGTCATTGGTTGATGATTGGATTGAAGATTAAGAAGGTGTTTTTGCATTCTCATCATTTGATTTGTATTATGATCTTAGAATGTGTTTATTTGATTGAGAGTTTTTAACAATAGTTGATGAGTCTGATTAGCATTTTTATTAGAAGTAGTATTGGTGTTTATGTTTGTGTTAGTGGCTTGGGTACCACTATTAGTGTTGATATGAGCTTGAGAAGAGCTATGAGAATTTGAGGCACTAGTGGCAAAATTTTCTTTTGAAGCAAAATATGGACTAGTAAATGGTTGAGAAGATGAAGCACTACAAGCATGAGTGCCTTGGGTATAAAATGAAGCAAAAGTGGATAGATTAAGAATAATATATCTTATGAGAGGCCTACTAGAGGTAGAAACTACCATGTTAGTTGAGATACTAGGCATAGAGGTAGAATAAGTTAAAGAAGATGTCATGGCATAAGGAGTCAAGATTGAAGGAACAAGATGAGAAGTAAAGAAATTGGTACCCCAAAATTTAATTGAGAAAGTGGGAGTAAGATAGTGAGGTTATTTAACTTGATGACTAATCATGGGGCTATAGATGGTGGATGGATCCTTCCCTCTATGTTGAGGTAATTCTGTGATAAAGAATAGTATTTCAAGAGTATACTCTAACTAAAATGATCTTCTAAGATAAGAGGAGGGTTTTTTTTTCAAAGAGGTATGAGGAGGGGTCCCATAGTTCATCATCTAGGTTACAATATGAACATTACTAACATTTGTGAAAGGAACCCTACTTTGTCCATGGTAGACCCTATTATGATTGGTTCATTCTATCATGTCTATTGATTAAACTTTAGTGTTTTGTCACCAAAAAAAAATTCCATGATGAAAGGAAAAGAGGTAAAATGAGAAAGAAAAGAATCATAAAGTGACTAAAATAGTACTAGGTTGACCTAGTTAACTTAGTGCAAAAACAAGGATTGTAAAAATGTACAAGGTCAACTAGGTTGACCTAGTATAGTGAACAATGATTAACAAAAAGAGGTAAAGAATCTATAAACAGTACTAGGTTGACTAGGTCAACCTAGTAAAGTGTACATGGGATAAGAAAGGTATAGAGTCAAAAGGGTTGACATAATATAGGAGACAGGGAAGAAAACAAAGTTGATAATAAGCTATGAATTGAAGAAATATAATTTCAAGTAATGTAAGAAAGTAGTAAGTACTAAAAGAGAAACAAACAGTCAATTGAATTCACATTGGCCAATCCAACTAATGCACACAAATCAAAATCTTGCACTAACATTGGATAATGCAAGATTTTGCCCACATAATTAATCAAAGAGAAAAAAAACAAATTGAAAGTAAAGATAACTACTTGGTCAACCTATAATGTTGATTATATTATTCAGAATGATTTTAAATGTGAAAGGGAGATTGGATATAAGCAAGGTACTAGATATAAATCTGTGGATAGTTTTAGGTAAGTTAAAGATGAAAGGGACTATAGTGGCAATGATAGATGCTTTGTATTGGGGCCTACCACCTTCATACACTATAGTGATAAGGGTATCAGGTGCTTAGCCAAAATATACCATTAATCAATCTTTATACTTGACTAGAGTATCAATTTAGTTTCCCCCTTGGTGATGAAATCCAAGTAGGTTGGCTTTGGTAGTCAAATGTTTAAATGCTTGTTGATGTTTATGTGGTTTAGATGTATGTGCAAAAGAATAAAAATAGTTAAACTAAACAACTGATTAAAAATCCCCTAATTATACTATGTGAACTATTCTAATCATGCAAGCAACTTAAAAGAAATATGTGATTAACATATATGGTTAAGGCAAATTTTAAAATAAGGTATAGTTGAGAAACTATATGGACAATCATATAGAATATGGTTGATAAGGTCAAACCTATACTATGGAAGTAAAGTCTAAAATTAAACTAGGTTGGTCATGTCAACCTAGTTATTTCAAAAAAAACATAGAACATAGAACTAGGTCCATGGGGTCGACTTAGTTGACTATGTGGAGGTAGTTTTAAAGATTGAAAACTGTGAAAGGAAATATACAGAGAAATAAAAATTGACTTGAATGGTTTAGAGATGAAAAGGAGAATATTATTGATCTAAGACCTTGGATAAAACTAGAAGTAACCTACAAACTAGGTCAATTTAGTCAATCAAGCTATATATAAAAATACTAAAAAAGTGTTGAAAATGTACTAGGCTGACCTGGTTGACCTAGTAGGATAAAATAAAAGTATAAAACCCTAAAAAACTTGTACTAGGTTGAGATGGTTGATATATTTGTTTGAATATAATTATACAAGTCTAGAAACCTATACGAATGTGAGCTGGTCGAACTAGTCACTTATTCCTAAAAACCTACACATAAAGATAAATAAAATTAGGTTGACAAGGCTGATCCAACACAATAAAGATATGATAAAAATAATGATGAATAGAAATTAAATAAGTGAAAGAAATCCTATAAGGGTTTGATTCATGTTAGGTTACCCAGAATGTATGTAATTAGAAATACATCGTGTCCATAAATCAATTGTGGATCAGATGGAATATAACATACCTACACTTCTAATTGGGGGAATACAATTGTTAATAAAAAGCATGACCAATTTGAATATCTACTAGACCTAATTAGGAGATCACTACTCACAACACACCATGTGAAATAGGGTTCCAAATCCTATAGTCTAACATAATTGCATAACAACCCTAAATACTCTTATGATTTAATATTTCACTAATCTAATAACAAGAAAATTAATTCTAATCTAGAGTGTACCAAAGCTTATGTCATAATGTGGGGGTTATAAATAAAACAAAATAAATAACTAAAATAAACATGTATAAAAGACATATACTCATGTCAATATATAAAAAATCCTAATACATGGAAGAGAAGAATACAAATGCACTATCTGTCTACTCTTATAAATTAGAAATTAAAGTTAGGAATATTGACTTTTGAAGATGAACCTAGTGAGCCTAAATCTCCCCCTTGGCCAAGGTGCTTTGAAAGAGATTGTCATGGTATGTAAGGATAACTAAGATAAATTATCTCTAGCTTACATAACCTATCCAAGCATCTAAAATACTTATCCACAAGACGAGATGATAGCTCTAAACGAATGTATTGAACCCTAAAGCTTTATTCCCCAAGTAGAATGGTCAATAGGTAGATTTTCATTCACACTTCTTCACTTAATTCTTCTCTCTTAAAAATGGTGGTAAATGACCTTGTATATATAGTAGTATCTTACCCTAAAATCATTCGAGTATGTCAACTATGCTAGGTTGACCTAATTGACCTAGCATATTTTTGGGTCTAACTCACTAGGTTTATGTTAGGTCGATCAAGAGGCCAATAAACCAAAAGAGAGAAAATGTACCTAAACTATACTAGGTTGACCTGGTTAACCTAACACAACTGATAGGTCAAAAGGGTGCTAATACAAGAAATAAGGGATAAGACATGGCAAATGATAATGGATAAAACTAAGAAGAATAATCTTGGGTTCAATGGTTTTAGGAGGCTAGTGTGTGGATGGCAAGTAGAAAAAGGACCAACAATCTTACAAAGTACCAATGCTATACCCACCCCTTTCTTGATGCATCCCTTAAGGCATAAACTTAGAGATATAAAAAATTTATGGGTTTCTACAAGATATGAAGTGTCAGCAAATGATAAAAGTTTGAAAATATTATGTATACACCATGAATAGTGATATAGCCATTATGATCCATTGAATGGGTGAAAATACACTTACTAATGCCTATGAGATATCAATAAGGGTATAAAATTACTTAATTCAATTTGGGAAAATTTCCCCAAGGCCATCAATGCATCTCTATTTCCAAAAATACCTCTTATTCCACCACCTAAAATTGATCTAATTCCAACCACAATCAAAGAAACAACTTTAAATCATGTACCTATAGATGATTTATATGAGGCTAAATCATTACTCAAGATTTTTGGCAATGAGTTTATAGGAATGAATAGGTAACAAACTAAAAATACAAGCCTTTTTAGTAGGATAACCTAGCATACCAATCCAATAGATAGTTGTATCAAGAAAATTCATAGTTGTAAGGTTAGAGTACACAAACAAAACCTCCAAACATCCATGCTCTACTTGACCCAGGCACATCCAAAGTAACTATACCTATTTAAAACAACCTAGATCAAGAGTATTAATGGTGTTATCCTTGTAACTAGTCACATCATCAAATTAATTTCCCTAATGGTGTTATCAGTCAAGATTTGATTGTCAAAGGCATATCAAGTACACTAGGATAGATAGAATAATATAATTCCTAATAAGTGGATACACAAGAACCTACTCAAGGTGATGCTTATCTCCCAAAATAGAAAGAGGAGGAATTTTATGGTGTGAATCAGGAGGAGGAATTTGTTAATGGTGTGGTATCAAACACACATTCTAATAAAAGAGTAATAAAGAGTGAACAACCCCTAAGGTGGATCAAGATACAACTTTCAAAGTTACACAAGAACTGACAAAGAGCAATATAGTACAAAGGCCACCCTTTATGGCTATAAACTAGTTCAAAAGAAAGGTGCTAACTCTGAATCTTATGAAAGAAGACATAGTTCTAGCAAAGGCATTGGTAAAGGTTGGTAGTATCCCTTTCAACATAGTTGACCAAATGAAGAAAACTAATTTGAATGTCACTATGTGGGAGGCCTTGTCAATAACAACACAAATAGATTTTCTATAGGAATCTTTGAAAAAAATCCAAAAAATAGAGAAGGTTCCAAAGATGGGGCCTAATGCTGTAATTAATTTGTGTCAACCACAAACTGACACTAACATGAGAAAAAGTGGTAAAACTCCCCTTTCTATCTTTCACTTATAATAGGGAAACATCTCATTCATAATTACATGGTAGATTCAGGGGCTAGAAGTTCAGTGATGCCCAAAAAAAAAGTTGACACCCTAGGTATAAAATATACACCCATCAATAAAGGAGTAGTGTAAATAGATGGAACTACGATTCAGATATTAGGGATAATAAAAGGACTAAATCTCATTATTCATTCATGTCCAAGATTATCAATTTCATATTATATTTCAATCATATATCTCCCTCTTATTTTGTAATTTGTATTTCAAGAGATTGCACTACAAATATGGGAGGATATATATCTTATGATTGGTATCACATGTTTCTTAGGATGAGATATGGAACTAGAGTAACAATAAGAGATGAACCAATAACAAAATATAATATATATCCATACAATCTTATCTTCATAAAAATAAATTATTCATTGCAAGATCAAGAGGAGGAGTAGGATCATGAAGTACAACAATAGTATAATAGATTTTAGACACTCATTTGTATGAATGGGGATCAACCCTTCAATTTTAACCTTATTAATATGTACATGAAATAAGGTTTGGGTACCTATTTCATTCTTGAGAATGATGAAATAATACCAAATTTGATAAAACCAGTTGAATATCTTCAATGGATATGGAAATTTTTCTTCTATGGTTTAAGAAGTAGAAATGGTGTAGGTTTAGGTATTGTATTGATCTCCCCACAAAAGGAGAGCTACTTCTATTCTTTTAGACATTAGTTTAGTTGTACAAATAATGTAGTTGAATATGCAACTTTGATTTGGGACCTAAATTGGCCAAAGAAAGATGAATAAAATTCTTACAGATATTTGATGACACTAAAATGATTGCTCACTAAGTGAGATCTAAAAGTGTAACTAAAAAATAATTTATAAGGTCTTACAAACATAGGGTTTGGGACCTATTATAAGACTTCACCGATCTAAACATTCAAGTGGTACCAATATCATAGAATAAAGATGTTGATCATATGGACTTGGTAGGATCCCAATATAACCTACCATAAAAAATAAATAAGAAAAGTGGCTAGCAAGTAATGTTGATTTTAAGGCCATCCATTCTTGATAATGTAACAAATTGGTAAGTCTTCGACAGTGATCAATAAATTTTTAGTTTTTTAAGAGAAGAAGTTAAATTCTTAGATAAGAATTAACCAAGACTCAAAGATCAATATGGATATCAAATCATCTAGTTAAAGAAAAACAAACTACCTATGGGTTTGGTTATACTAGAGAACATCTTCAATTCAAATGATCAGCTGAAAGGTGAGAAGAAGTATATCATAGTAAATGAAGAAGACTATGAGTTAGTGGTCATTTTAGAAGGCAAATCACTAAAGATAGGGAACATATGAAATGATTCTAAAAATCAATATTTTGTTGAGTTGTGCCAAGAGTTTGATGATAGCTTCACTTTGAGTTTTAATGATTTAAGAGGATCTTATCCTAGCTTAGCCCATCATACAATATAACTAGATCCAAGTACCAAGCCTATCGGATAGAAACAAATATCTATTAATCCAAAAATACAACTCGTAATGAAGAGTGAGATATTTAAGTTAATAAAGGATAATATTATTTTTCCTATCAAACACTCATCTTGGGTTGCAAATTTGGTCCCTATCAGAAATAAGAATTGTAAAATTAGGCTATGTGTGGATATTAGGGACTTGAACAAAGCATATGTAAAAGATCATTATCTTCTTCCCCCCATGGAATAAATTATATAGACTATCTTAGGATCTGAAAGGTTTTCTCTTCTAAATGGTTATTATGGATATAACCAAATATTTCTAAAAGAATCAAACCAATTTAAGACTACTTTCACCATAAAATGGGGCACGCATGCATTCAAAAAGATGCCATTTTTTTCTAAAAAATGTTAGTGCAACATTTCAAATATCTATGTATATGGCCTTTAGAGGTTTGATTAATGAAATTATACTATTATATCTAGATGATATCACTATCTATTCAAAGTGTGCTAATGCACACCTAGATCACCTTAGAAATATTTCAAAAGGTGTAGAGAATTTAGGGTTTCCCTTAATCCCAAGAAACACATTTTTAGTATTCATGAAGGGAAACTACCAAGACACATTATGTCAAATGAGGGTCTTGTAATATACTTATAAATAATTAGTTTTATATCTAAATTATCACAACCAAGCCATAAGAAAGGACTATAGAGCTTTCTATGGAAAATTAACTTTGTAAGAGGATTTGTTGCCAACTTTGCCTCCATGGCAAAACCCCTTATTGCAATGCTAAAGAAGGGTATCCTTTTTAGTTAGACATCAGAGGCAAAAGATAGATTTGAAGCCATCAAGTAGGTTATTTCCTAGGCCCCTACCATAGTCAACCCAAAATATGATAAATATTTCACTCTCTATACCTTTGGAGGGGAAGGAAGCATCTCAACTATTCTGACCTAGCACAATCAAGAACAATTAAAACAATCAATATCTTTCTTCAGTCAATCCTTGAAGGATTATGAAGAAAATTATAGTTTCATGGAGAATCAAGTATATAATATGATTAAAGATCTCAATAAATTTAGGCACATGACCTCTAACAATAAAATTCATATAATGGCGAGTCATCAAAGTGTCAAAGAGTTCCTATTGAGCTAGGAGATAAATGAAAAAAGAGTAGGATGGATCACAAAGATCATGAAATATGATGTGGATATCAAAATCACAAATATTTTAAGAGGAAAAGGATTATGTGAATAGATAGATTTTGACATCAAGACTACTTAGGTAGTATCTTAAACATTGTATGCTCAAAGTGCACCTTAACTAGCCAATCCACCTCTTTTCATTAGATGGATTCTTGACATGACAAATTTCCTATAGACTGGTGAGTACCCATATGAATTTTAGTAATCAAATAAAACATATTTTAGAGTCAAATATATTCTCTATGTTCTTGTTGATGGAATATTATTTCAAAATGATATGAATGGAGTCATGCTAAGATATATTGAACACAATCAAATTCCAAAAGTGCTCAAGGAATTTAATGATTGTCCATCTAGTGGCCACTTCTCTATAAGAATAATGTCCATTAAGATAATAAGAGAAGGCTATTATTGGATTGAATTATTAAAATATGCCCACCAATGGATAAGGAACTATGAAAAATGTTCTTACTTCTTGGTAAATAGAGATTAACAACATTCCCTCTCAGACCAATTTAAACAGATCAACCATATGGGGATTGGATTTCACTAGTATGATCAATCCACCATCAAGTATAGGCCATAAATACGTCCTAATATTAATTGAATATTTCACATGATGGATTGAATTATTTTATTAAATATGCCATAGAGGCATCTATTTTGGAATCCATAGAGGGCATAGTCTCAAGGTTTGGTATTCCTCACACCGTTATATTAGACAATACTAAAGCATTTGTGGGGACTCAAGTGAGTGAATGGGTTGTAAGTCATAATTTATACCCAATTAAGTTTTATAATTATTACACTTAGGTTAATGGTTTGTTCAAGTATACAAACAAGAACATCATAATAATTATCAAAAGAATAATGGAGAATAACCAGAGGACATACAACACAAAGTTGAAATCAACTCTATGGGTTGATAGGATTACTCCTAAGAGAACCATCAGTAACTCCCCCTTAATATTGGTATATGAAATAGAATTAATAGTTCCATTATCAATTGAGCTACCATATCTATATCTCAATCACCAACTATATTTGATTAACAATGATGAAATGATAGTAAGATAGGCTAAACTCATGGAATTAGAATAAATTAAGAATCAATCAATGAAACTCTAGGAAGCAAATCAGGCTCAAACAAAGATGAATTTTGACAAAAAGGCATTTAATAGGGGATTTAATAAAGGAGACATGGTTCTCAAATGGTATGTAAACAAGGCTAAATTAGGAAATCACACCAAGTTTAATGTAATATGGAACGGTTTGTACATTATAACTCAATGCAAAGGAGTTCATGAATTTTAGCTATCCAAGCTTGATAGATCATAAAAACCTATCCTAGTAAGTGGTATATACCTCAAGGCTTGATTTTGAGGTAAGAATTCATTTTGAAAAATAATTTTTTGTATATAATAGGGTTAGTTATGTTTTTTCAATAAGTGATTCTGCACATGTCTATTCATTAGGAGTTTTGTTTCCTTAGTTTGTTTCATTTTTCCATATTTTATTTGTTATATTTTTCTTAGTTTGTTCTTGTTAGGTAAATCACAATTTATTTTTCATTAGGTTAATGTTTGTTAAGCCAAAGTGACTCCATTTCCAATGAAATACAAGGCTACTAGATAGAAACTAATTATTAGGCAATAATCCCATAGAGGTCACCAAAAATGTTGATATTTTTATCCTAAAAATTTCATAACAACAAATAACCCAAGGGATACTCCATAATTTTTTTATAAAATAACTTGAAATGACCAAAAACACACTTTTCCTTTGTATTTTACAATTTAGAATTTTGGATGCAATTTTCAAATTGCAAATTTGCAAATTTCTTCCCAAGCTTTGGATCCTACAATACCTAATCTTCTATTTCTTATGGAATCTAGAACCTTAACTACAACTTTGGATGTAATTTTCAATTTTCAATTTTTCAAATTGCTTCCCAAGCTTTGGATCCCACAATAAACTAATATTCCATTTCTTGTGGAATCCAAAACCCTAACTATAATTTGCAATGTATAAAATTGTAAATTGTAGACCGAGTTCCATATCCCAAAATACAATAACCGGTAGAATATTTAACCTCATTTTTAATTTTCAAATTTTCAAATTTAAAATTGCAAGTAGAGATTTGGATCCTACAAACTAACCACCCCCATAGGATCTAGAACCTGAGTTGTAATTTGAAATATTAAAAATTGCATCCTATTCTCAGCCTCACATGGAACACTTCACCTAGAGTTCAGAACTTGAAGAGCAATTTGAAATTTTCAAAATTTCAAATTTAAATCCAAGTTCTAGATCTATGCAACTACCTAAGATACATAATCTAAAACACTAAATCTAATTTGTAATTTTGAAAAATTACAAATTGTACTTAGAGTTTTACCTTCTCATTTCCATACAAGTCAAATCCCATGGAATCTATAAGTTAACATGCAATTTAAAAATTGTAAAATATTAAAATTGCATGTGGACTCTAGATTTAAACCACCAACTACCTCCATTAGAGCATAAATTATAGGGTTTTTTTAATATAAATAATTTAATATAGTTTTTTAATGCATTGTTTAAATCTATAAATTACGTTTTTTGAGCTCCGATCATGACTATAAGCCATGACCACACCCTCGACCTCAATCCACATGCCAAACCATGTTTGTAAAATAAATTCCACATTATTTTAACCCGTACACACTATTATCCTTGTGATTTTCACCATTGTTGAATCTTGTTAATATTTTTTCTATTTCCTATGAAAAGTTTCAATTACATTTTTAGGGTTATCATTATTTTGCTTAGACACTTAATGTTAGGGATTCACTATTTAATTAGGTGAATGAAGAGGTTAGGTGGTCTACAAAGTTGTCATTTCTCCATATTTATTCTAGGGTGTCTAATTTAGTTGAGTCTAGGGTGTTTCTAGGGTTATATTTTTTAAAAATTTATTGTAAAAACCTTAATATTTCTCCCCAAAGATTTATAGTTTAATCTAGGGTTTTCATATTTAGACAAATGAATATACTAATTTATATTCCTTTGATCTAAGAAAATATTCCCTAAAAGATACCTCCAAGTCCTAGTAGATACTAGAATTACCTAGAGCACCTATCAATTCTATGGAATTATCCATTACTTAGAACCATCCTCATTCCTATGGGTTTGCACCTTGTAAATAACAACTCCCAACCCCATGAACATTCTTATTATTTAAAGTACTTCAAGGTTCAATTAGGGTTTTCACATATTAAAAACACCTTCCAATTCCACTAGAGATTGAACTTGATCATAGTACCTTCAATATGTATTGGATATTTCAATCTTTTTTGTAGTATAATTACCCCATAGACTTGTTACCTACATAGATTAGCTCCAATCTCCACCAAAGATTCTACCTATTGTAAATACCTATAAATACCTCCAACTTATTTTAGTTGGTTTTTACTAATCATCCTCTATAGAATCCATGTATACTAAATTTAAGTTAAAATCAAAAGGCCCTAGAGTGACTCTTAGTCTAGACTCTAACACTACTTAGATCACTGATATAAATTTAGGTCATATTGACCTACGGGATTTCTAGACCAAAATAGGTGCATAGTTCAAAAATGATTAGATCCAGAGTATCTATGAATCTGGCTTGCCATAAGATGCAAACTTTATACTAATGGTGCAAATCCTTTATTTGGTGATGATAATATCCCAACATTATGATTTTTATATAAGAAAGGTTATCAACCACAAAGGGGAAAATATTTTAAATTTGGACCCCACTTTCATTGATTTAGTGTTTTTAATAATAGAATTTGATAGTTATCTGGACATAAATCTAGATACATCCCAATAATTTTTTCAAGATAAAAGAGATGGGTATCAAAAAATGATAAACAAGCAATGGCTTAAAACCCCCAAGGATGCATCCACTAGGTTATCTAAGACCTTGTATAGGATTGATTTCATATATGAGGTTCGAGATATTATAATATTACTATACAGGGTTATTGGTAGTCTTAACTGAAAGATATTTTAGGAGTAGATGTACCAGTATATTTTGGTCATCCATTAGAATACATAATACATCCAATAGGCTTAGCTCATAAGTGATTCCCTCCATAAGCAATTAATGGAGGTGAAAACAAATAGAAATTTATTCATGACCTTTAACCTTGTATATATTTTGGATAAATGGAGATATTTCCTAGGACTCAATATAGTACCTAGTGAGATAAGTAGTGTATACAACTACTATCCCAACCTCATATTGGAGGCTAGTATGAAAAACTTCATGATATTTAATGATGTGTTCATCTATTGCATCATTATAATGTTTGATAAAGAACTCAAGAGAATAAGATTCTCACAAGTATAAATTATATAGATCACCAAATGGGGCTCCTAATTCATTGAATTCCCCACTTATTTTTATATTATGGCATCTAGATTCAGTGGCTACTGATATACACTCCCATAATATGTTAGTGATAAGTGAGCACTAATGGAACTAGTAAGGTAACTTCTGGAGGCCCACTAGCTTCTATCCAACAAGTACAAGTCAAGAATTCATTTCCTAATTTTTATAAGTAGATAAACATGCCCCTCTCTCCTTAATTCAAAGTGTGTTGAAGCAAAAATGTGTCAAATGACCCTAATAACTTTGGAGTCTAGGCCATATTATGATGTTTATGGAAATATCACAAACACACTGGGAGTTTCCATTTATTCTCATGTTCCATATTTTGAAGACTATTGTGAGGATTTAGAGGATGAGGAGAAGGTTAGACTGAAGGACTATTCTCAAATAACCTTACAACAAGTCAAATATTATGATTTGGAACCAGTCCTAAATGACTTGGTGGATGATGAATTCATAGTGGACCCAAGATACTACCAACATGTCATCATTCAACTTCTACCACCATTTAAGTGATTAGCTCTAGAATATTTCTCTTTGATTGATATAATATCACATGTGATCAATAGAATTATCAATTAGATTAGAAGAAAATGAGTCCAAATAATAAAGGATATAATGGGTGTCAAGGAGAAGTTATTAAAGATTAAAGAGGAAGGAATTCTTCCATTAGTAGAGGGTTCCAATATCACAAAAAGTGAAAAATTATAAGGGATAGTGACATCCCACAAGAAGAAGAATAAAATTAAGGACAAGAAAGGGTAATATAGAAATAATAGGTTAGTATTAGATCAAATGATATATATTTCATCAAAGGACATAGATGCAGTTGAAGCTTCCACAACTTCAATCATAATTTTTATCATTAGTGATAACCCCTATTTCTATTTGTTACCAGCCACATATGTATATTGTTCTTGAATTTCTAACCTTTCCACCCTAGGTCTTTAATTCCTTTGCATCTCATGTTTCCACTCCACCTCTCATCCCCAGCACTTTACCTACCATAATAATCCCATTGAATCTTTTGCAATGAATTCAAGTGGACATTCAGGGTGCCCCATCAATGGATTATCAATTTCCCACTCCAATTTCCCTTCCTCCAATTTTAATCCCACATTTTATTTCACTCTCTCTTTCCATTCCATTAATAATTCCTTTCATTCTATCCCCATTATTTCCCAACATAACTCAATAATATATAACTATGGACTTATTCATCCTGACATTAGTTCTATTGGCCATCCCAACTCCTGTGATAAGTATTGTTTCATTTGCATACCCTTTCATATTCCCTACCTTACTAACCCTGAGTGACCCAACTAATTTAATTGATTCTTTAAATTCTTTGCCTTCCTTTCATAAGTTCCCAAATTTAGAGTCCATGTGTCTAATCCATCAATTCCATCTTCCACATCTCTAATAGATATAATTGTTTCCATTATCTCCACCTCTTCCAATTTTTTAGTTTCTATAACACCTTTAGTAGAGATAGGAGAAACATAAGTTTTTGATGAAAATGTGGATTTTAAACCTACTGATAAAGATCAAATTTCAAGGCATCTCTTGAGCATCAATGGTAGTATGCACACATGAATACACACTTGTAATAGTGACTACTAATATAGTATCCTTAGTTTATAATCCTCAATTGATAATATCTACACATCAAGATTATACCCCTAGTTGGCTAGCAAAAATAGTGGGAATGAAGAGAAAATAGATGATCTCCCCAAGTACATTAGAATTAGGTCTTTTAGAGGTGAATAAAAAATCCAAGGCTACTCCCTAAACCTTCTCTAGAATACTACGTGATGACAAAGGGGAAATATATATTGAGATTTAAATCCCCCCACCTGACAAACCAAAAGAAAATCTTATGGTGGGAGACTTTCAAATTTCAAGCATTCACCTTGGATGACCAACAAGGGAGGGGTTAAAACATAATTTTAAATATGACATCAACTCCCTTTTTGAGAGAATATATAGTGATAAGGTCACTAAAGATGAATTGAGAAATAAGGTTGATCAACTCACAATTATAATAAATAAATTCATAGAACCCAGTGGATCATCGATATAGCTTGAGTCAGCACAACCATTCAACCATGTTCTAGATCAGGTAATAATAGATGCAATGACTAAAATTACAAGCATGGGAAGGTTAACTAAAGAATGGTTAGAGGGTCTTATCTTTAATTTTAATAATATTATTGATATAATCATGGATCATTATGAAGTTATCTAAGAAATAAAGAATGTCCTAAGAGGATAAGTCAATGAGTATGAGGGAGAAATATAAAACTTGAATCTATATTATCCCAAATTGATAGCTATAGATTCAATTGATATGAAAATCCTCCTTATTAAAAATTTGTTGATAAATTATGCAGATCAAGAAGAATTGCATAGGGCATCTTAATTCTAGATAAGGGTACTTATAGAGGCTGCCCATAAGGCCAAGGTTTCCCATGACAAGGCTATTAATGTGTGGTATGACATTGAAGAAATTTTCAATAATTTAACATGTAGGATAGTAGATGATGAATTTAACCTCTTTTTAGTGGAAGAGGTTTAGATAAAATTTAAGGAAGTGGTTGAAAAGGAATATGCAAAACATATAGTCTTTACCTTAAGTTATATTCACCACTACATAAAGTATCAGAATATGTTGGATAAGATGGGTAAAGAAATGTAGGAAATCAAGACCTTGAAGAGGGAATTATTTGAGATAGTATTAGATTGTGCATCATCTAACCTCTACTCATTTGGATCAAATGAAAGAATCCATAAATTATTCAAGGCATTTGATTCATATGTTTAGAAGTTGTAAGCTGAGAAAGACAAAGAAGCATAATAAGTGCTATAAATTGATTAATTACTTCTTGTTCAAATATTTCATATATTATAATTTTATTATTGAAAAAACATTATACATATGTATAATGTAAAATTAAAACTATATTTTATAAATATTTTTAAGAAAGATAAATATGTATTTTACACTTCATATTTTTGATAGGCTGAAAGTTGTAACAAACACTATTGTAAATTATAGTTTCTATTTTGACAAGTTATAATTGTTAAAGTTATAAAATATTATGTTGAAAATTACAAATTCCATTTTGATAAAGTGAAATGACTTATAAATTTTAAAAGTCTCACATGTAATTTTCAAGTTAGGGTTTTGAAAAAAGTGACTTGAATTAATTTCAAGGTATCTTTTGTTTAAACATTGATTTCCATTTTTGGCATCACCCATTTGCATGAAGAGTTACTCCCAACTACATGGAGAAGAATGAGAATCATTGCATGAAGATTCCTTAGTTCCATCCATGCTACACCAAGTTAAAAATTACACCTAGATCTTCCATTTTATTTTCCAAACCATTCTACAAAGTCAAAGGACACCACAAATAGGAGATCATGCCTCTTTTGTAATAAGTTTCAGATGTGTATGATTTCGTCTACTAGGCATTGAAGTTTTGATAATTGCATCTCATTCTATGAGATATTTGTATAAATATGGATAGATCCTAGAGTCCAATATTTATTTTATTGTTAATAATATTATTATACATTTTTAATGTATTTTATACAAGCCATAACCTTGAGATCAAAAATAAATTGAAGATTTACCTTTCTTGTCTGAGAAATCCCTGTGTATGTGAGTTATTTCAATAATTTTGGATGTTATAAGTTCTTTATTTGGTCAAGAAAATTCATTTATGGTATTTTATACCCTTCTAAATGATTGTTTTATTAAAATAAAATAATATTTTCCCTTCTATTAAAAATAACAAAATATTTCCTCTAATTTCCCATTTGTATGAGTTTGCGCACATACAAAATTTCAATCTATGTTTCTATTTTATTGTGTTCATAAAATAAATAATTAAAATCCATTAAGAATATTTGGTGCAATCATAAATTTTAGTTTCTACAAAATTTCATTCTTGACTCTTTTCCTAGTCAAACCCTAGTTTAGGATCAAGAACACTAAAGAAGCATAATTTATTCAAAACTAATATTTTATTAGTTGTACCAAATTTAGTGAAAGGAATTTGGATTTATTCAAATATTAACCTCAATTCACCAAGGTCCCAGAGCTTTGGAAGTTTTTCCAATATATCCTTAGGTATTTGCACAGAAAGCTACAAAATCAAGATAGGTGCAAAACCTATGTGATAACAATAATCACAAAGATATGATATTATATATTGTATCATTGGATATGTTATTTTATATAGATATTTTTATAGGAACTTTATTATATGCCTTAGGTATATATAAGATAAGATAACATTATAAGAAGTCCATGATAGTGAGTGTGGTTTCCACTTTAGTGGAAAAACCATGCTATACAAACTATTAATAATGTGTTATTATTGGCCTCAAATATTGAACATGAATTTCAATAATATTCAAATTTATGTGAAAAATTTCGAAGACATAAATTGAATGAATGCACCATTCCAAGAATTAAAATATATTTTTTCCTTGGAAAAAATCCTTTTTAGGATTTGATGTAGTTGTAAAAAACTATACTTCATCATCATAAGGTCAATAATTTATTATTATAGCTACTTAATATTTAAAAAAATGGGTTGTAATTATTCCTTTAGAATTGACCATAGGTGAAGACATGGATATATTTTTAATGAATCATCATTTATGAGTTTGGCCTTCTATATTATATTATTACAAATAATGGTTCATATTTAAAGAATAAGATGGTAAATAAGTTTTGTGTTAAATATAATAATAAATGTACATTTTAAATTATTTATTACCCTGAAGGGAATACTAAGATGAGGCTACACAAGACAATTATAAATATTTTGAGTAAAATAATTTCTAGACATGGTGAATATTGGAATAATATAATTATATATCCTTTATAGGAATATGGTTACATGTGATATACCTATTATATTTTCCATAGTGTAATATTTATGACCTTATAGATTGAGATTACTTATCTCTGTGTCACTTAAGGTTTTTTTTTTGGAAATGAATATAGAGAAAAAACATTACATCAATTGGAAATTATAGTAAAAATAATATTCATGTTATTAAGAACTTTAGAGTCTATCAAAAACACCATAATAATTCATATAATATAAATTTTTGATAAATATATTTAATTTTAGGAAGTTTTATACTAAATTAAAATCAAAATAATACAAATGTTGATAAATAAAATAACATAAAATGTAAACCTAATTGACTAGGGCCCTTTATTATTATATAGAAACTTGGTTCAATGTGACCTATAACATAACTTTATTAGATGGAAATGGATTTGAATAATCCAATGAATAACATTATCTTATATTTATTTTACACTTGAGTCTTTCCCCCCTCTTTATGAGTCTTTTCCAATTGGTTATTGTAAATCCACAATTTTCATAGTTCTATTTTTTGGAATTTTTTCATTGTTGTGTACGTCCTAATATGATATGATCCTTATATTATTTTATACATGAGAAAATTATTATATTATTATACTATTATTGAGACTATGTTTTAAATTACTCAATGTTTTTAGTTTTTCTTACATGAGTATGATTCAAATGTCAGTAGTAGATGATTTAAATTGTTCTTTGAGATGCACATTATATTTCCATTTTAGTAGAGCTAGTGATTATTTATCATGTAATTGATTAATAGAAAATTCATATTATTGACACATGTATAATACCCATGAATATTATGGATATGTCTTTATTTTTATATTGTACATATTCATTTTGCATTGATAGATATTATTGGAGATGTTCACATTCACAACTTTGGCTACCGAGGGTAATGCAATTTTATAGGTGAAACATTGTGCAAGTGATAGGATGCCAAAAAAAGTAATTAGGAATATTAAAATCACATGTACACCATTGGTATTAGTTATGTAATGTCTTCATGAATTCCTAAAATTAAAATCCAATCCTAGTGTTATATTTTAACGTAGTCTTGAGTTTTGACCCTTTTAGGATTATTTACCACCTCACACTATTCATATTTTTGTAAAATACTTTAGGAGTCACAGTCACATTAAATTTAAATAAAATCATAAATATATATTTTTAAACCAATTATATGGTATATTAACAAAAAAATTGAATGGAAATTTAGATCCATGTTTACAAGTTGATAAAAGGTGAAATAGAGGTGGGTATATGTGTATTTAAGAGCACTTTTGACCAAGGGATGGTTTAAGGCATTTTTAGATTGTCAAGGAATACCATTTTGAGAAGAGTTAAGAAATAGGAAGTGATAAGTGTCAGCTTCCCATTAGCCATTAGGTTTAAGTATTTTTTATATAGTAGGAAGAAAACCCTTTGATTTTTTCTTATGATTTTTAATTTATAGAGTTGAGGAGCTATTGAGGAAGGAAAGAAGGAGCTTAGAGAGCTTGGTTTCAAAAGGAGATATTTTGATTCAAACACTTTTAAGATTTTCCATTTGTGTAGATTTAAGTGGTGAAACTGAAGTAGGCTTTCATATCTCCCATGCATGTTATATATATATATATATATATATATATATATATATCTTCCCTTATTTTATTGTTCTTTTAAGAGGATGTATGGTCATGTGGCTTACCCTCTTTTCTTTTTATTTTACATGGTTGAGCCTATATCCATCATGTTATTATTTTGGATTGTATGTGAGTAAACCTTTAAAAAAATTAGATGTTTTTACAACCCATTTTACGATTTAAAGTTATATCATTATGTTACATAAATGGGATTATATTTTATACATGGTATGTGGCTTCTTCATAAGCAGAGTTTGGTAAAGGAAACTAAATTACAAGTCCTCATATAAAGATCCACTACATGGGTTTTATGAAAATTGAAACCTTAATGATTTCAAGGTCCTCCCATGGAACATGTAGCACTCCAAAGTCCTCTTTCTCCCACCCCATAGTGAGGAGAGTGTAAATTATTATCCACATTAGGTAAGTTTGGAGTATTGATAAGTTTTTAAGCTCTTTATGGATGACATATATTATTTTCATATGATTTTTATTGTATAGATGTTATGTGGGTTTTGGTTTAGTGTGAATGTGTAAGCTCTTGTTCTAAGGAAGTGGTCAGTTGAGACTAATGGTTGTATACTATATTTGAGCTTTTTACATTTTCATTTACCACCTCTTTCACTACTTATATTACCTTACCTTGAATCATTGGTGTCATTTATGTTTGGAGTTTGGATTCCTAGACTCACGGGTGATCATACAAAATACTTGATATTTTTGATGTATGGATATTATATGGGTTTTGGTTTATGGTGAATGTGGAAGCCTCTTGTTGTAAGAAAGTGGTTATTTGAGACTCATGGTTGTGCATTATAGTTGAGATTGTTAAATTTTCATTTACCACCTCTTTACCTAATTATATTACCTTACTTTGAACCATGTGTGTCCTTTATGCTTGGAGTTGGGATTTCTAGGATTATGGGTGCCCATAAAAACTACTTGATAATAGAAAAATAATGGGAAGTGAGGCCCTCCTTGGCTTGGCCTTATGGTTACACTTGGGAGATTATTTGAAGAATGTCTTTCTCTTCATGATCTTGTAAATATATTTTTTTTTGTAAATGATTTTTTTCTAATTTATATCCATTTGCATGTAATATCCAATTTTTAACCAATGTGAAAGATAATAAAGGAAAATTAAATAAATATTATGATTTTTTCATAGAAGTGCTAGTTGAAATAATAAAGAAAATGTAATTTATTATGATATAAAATTTAATTTAAAAAATTAGTATGAAATTTTTCATTTGTAGTTTTCCATAATATTTCATAAATAAAATTAAAATTTTGTTGCTATTGTTTAATTTTCATGTATTTTATTAATCCAAAGAAGGGATATTTTCATTTAAATTTTATTCTAAAATTATGAAGTTATAATTTTTCCATAAATAAAATTTAAATTATAAATAGGGTCCTTCAATATTTTGATACCTTTCACAACTTAATTTTTTGATTAAAAGTTTGAATATTATGGATTTTAGAAGGCAAACCACTAATTCTACCCTAAATTCCTTAATAAAATAGACAAACTTAAAGAATTTTTTGTGTAAAAAAATAATGTTAAATCAATCCCACAAAAGTTTTAAAATAAAAAAATATTAAAATTATGACCCATTGAAATTTGTTTCATAGTTTTAGGGTTCATGGTTGTCCCATAATGAATTTTTCAAGATCTTTACCCAATAGGGTAAATTATAGTTAACGTGGTCTCAATTTATAGGTTAGTAACTTTAGTCATGGGTAAGAACCAAGGCTAAGCTTTTAATCACCTATATGAACATGCAATGAGTAGACTAAGTCTATGGGGGCTCATGGAAGGGCCTAGCCTTCAATACATGGTACATTCTTGTGGAACCATGTGATTGTGTGGATGATGGCTTGTATTTATCAACATAGTTATCAAACATTGTAGGCATAAATTTCAAATACATTCACCATGCCTTAACTATCATGGCTAGGGTTGTGATCAGTGGTGTTTTATTTTTTAAAAGCTTATAATTATTATTATTATTAAATACTCTTTTTCATTAAAATTTGAATAGTATAGTCTCCACTATGTACTTCCTTTTAATAAAAAAATAAATTTTTATTAAAACTTTTGTATGATTCTATACAACCATTATAGGCTACTAGAAGACCCAAGGGTGGGGTGACCTAAAAGGGACCCCCATCATTTTTTCTCTATTCCAGATGTAAGAATTTTTAGTGTTTTAATTTTTTTTTCAATATATGGCTCATTTTTTGAAGAGAGTTCATTTATTAACTTTTTGATATTTTCTAGCTCTTAGAAGGTCTAGATGGGTTGACCCAAAATGGAACATTCCTTGTTTTATACCCTAAATTCCTTATGTAAATATAAAAAAATTAATAAATTTTGTTCATAAAAAATGATATTAGATCAAGCCCAAAATAAAATTATACTAAAATACATAAAATTTGGGGCCTACTAAAAATTGTTTCATAGTTTAAGGGTCTACAATTAGCCCATAATGAATTTTGGAAGGTCACTACTCTATAGGGAAAATTGTATTTTACAAGACCTCAAATTTTATGGTAATACCCTTTGTTATGGGTTGAGACCTAGTTCAATATTATAGTCATAGATATGACCATGTGCTGAGTGTATTAAGTATATGAGGGTTGAAAAAAGGTCTTAGTACTTACTACAAGGTTTATTCTTTTGATACCATGTGATCAGGTAGATTGTATCTTGGTTTTAACCATGGTTAATAAAGGCTAAAATCACAACTTTAAAAAAAAATCTCTACACTTTAACCACACTGGCTATGTTTTTAATTATCGATGTTTGATTTTTAAAAGTTTGTTATTTTTATTATTGAATACTCTATTTCATTCAAAGTTTAATATTATAATCTTCACCATGTGTTTATTTTAGTAAAAAGTAAATTTTTTTATTAAAACATGTATATGATTTTAAGTATACATTATGGTGTCCCCAAAATTTCACACTTAGAAATTTTTGGTTACCCCTATTGAAAATTTTGCTTTTTGTCTTATGTGAATTAGTTTCCATTGTTAAACAAATCACCTAAATAAATTATTAGTATTTATTAGTTTTTGTTTTTGATTTATTGATTTTCCCAATTGTTTCAAATTTCTCTAGAAGGTTGGAAACATCTACCTAAAATCCATCACTACAAAACCCATTTACTCATCTTTCCTAGAAGATCAAAAAATTCAATTATATGAGCTAATTTCCAAGCCAACTTGGGTTCCCAAAATTACTTATATTATTAAATAAGAAGTAAAGTAGTCCTACAAGTCAAAGTTTCACTATCAAGTTCAAACCATAATTGTCAAACAACTTTACTTATCATTGGAAGCTAAGTAAAGCAGGTTCGTAAACTTGTAGAACACCACCTAAAGTAGACCAAGTTTTTGAAGTTATTGTACTTATACAAAGATGTAAGTAAAAGTAATAAATGTTTATAAACCTGAAATAGTCACCAGCTAAGATTGAGTCAGGTTTGCAAAGCAACCTAACTTTAAATGCCAAATTAAGCAAAGTAGTTAGTAAAACTTGAAAAAATACAAGGTCTTACGTGGATCCTTTCCATATGTCTCTAACTTGTCATTAATTCATTAGAAAATATATAATATCAATTAATTACACCTCATTTCCCACCTGGCATTCAATTTGTTTGACCAAGATACCACTCCTACGAACCCTGAGCTACACTATCTAAGCCTCTAGAGGGATTTTCAATCAAACCCATCTCAACCCATTTGTGTTTAAGGTATTTAGATAATTTTCCTTTGATTTTCATGCTTCCATCTTGAAAAGATGAAAAATAATAGTAGGATGTTGAAAAGATAAATGCTAAGATTTGAGACTAGAAGCCAATCACTTACTAAACCAAATGATGCAACAATTTACTTCATGATGTCTCAGCATATTAGATACAATGAAAAGTGTGGATCTGAAGTCCATGATGTGGAATAATTATTTTTACTTTTCTTCTCAATATTTTTTTCTTTCTTCTTACTATTTTCTTCCATTTTATTTGTAAAGTAGCTATTTTTATAAGTAATTACTTTAGGTAAATTCATTTAGTGGAGTTACTTATCAAAGTATGTTACTTTGTAAAATTGTAAGACTCAAGTAACTTGGCTAAGCACCATTAATTGAATTCATTTTGTAAAAAACAATTACTTGAGTGAACATTACCCAGAATGTAAAGTAGTTGTGTTCAATCTAAATAGTGAGGCCAAGAAATGCTACATGTGACTAGTTATTGTATGCCATACAATAAATATTTGAGGAAGACGTATCTCAATCATTTTGAGTTCTTAGCACAATGCATGGATTTTAAAGGAGTTGTTTCCTATTTGATTTTGGATATCTAGTTTTGTATAAATATATGTGCAATCATGTATGCTTGGGAATGGTAATTTTTGCATATCAATTGTAACTAAAGGAAGACAATTTAAACAATCTAAAACATTGTGTTTAGATTTCTTAGTTTTTCTTTTGTATGAAATTGGTTGAAAATGAATGAGAAATAAGTTGTTTTCTATGTAACTTTGTATCTCAAGAGATGATTTGGTGGATTTGTTAAGATTAAAATGGTAGACATTATGTTCTCTTTAAATTTGAATGTGAATTCGAGTCTTTCTTAGTCATTTTCTAAAAATATTATCATATTTTGAATGTTTATTTATTTGTACGGATTCAATAAGATTTGTAAAACTACTTATTGTGAAGTGAAATTTCTTCCTTCTCACATGTTCTAGTCTTTCATTCTTAATTTCCCAAAATTTATCTACACATTCTCTAAAATAACTACTTACTTTCTAAAAAATCACCTTGTTATGGTTCATAAACTCTGTGATTAGAGTAACACCCCTAAACAAAATAAGACAACTTGCACTTAATCTATATATATATATATATGAATAATTGATATCCATGAATAATTAGAAGTAAATAGACATAAAAATATGAGAGATTCATCATTGAATGAAAGGGATTTAGTCCCATGACTACCTAGGTACTTTTGTTAGCCTACATAATATCTAGCCAATAGTTTCTAGTAACTTCATTGGGGAATGATGAAATAAACTCTTAGACTATAAAAATAGATTACTCCTCTAAGTTGAGATAGGCACATTTAATTTTCAATTTTCTAAAATTTGCATTATTTTCAAACTATTCATATTAAGCACTACATGTGAAGTAAGCTATGTACATCTGAGTAATGTGTGTCCCTATTTAAATTTAACTCCACTTTCTAAAAATAGATGCATTACCTTTTATTAAATTAATGCATGTCTATAAGTTATGCTTGGTTTAATGCCTTGTTTTATCTTGAACTCACTACATGTCAATTAACTACCACTTAAGTCTTTACCTATAAACCAAATTATTTGAGTAATACTTAGAAGAATTTTTTCACTTCAAATTGGAAAATTGACCTTTTACCAAAGCAAGGAGAGCTTAAGGCCAAATAGACAATTTCTCTAAATTGTAAGAGCTGTTCAACTTCAACTTTCATGTCCAAGCCAGAACATGAAGAGCTTGTCTCTCACCTATGAGACAAGTAAGGACTCCTATGAATTAGCTACAACATAATTCCTCAAGAATAATTCAATCTACCAATACTCAATTCGTTATTACTAGAAGAATGATGAACCACTTCCCATTCCTTAGGAGTAGTGATTGGTCCTATCAATTTGACTCTTCTCCAAGACTTGCCAAAGGGATCAAGAAATAATTTTCCAAAGTTCACAGGTGATGGAAAACAAAATATAGATGAGCATTTAGATTCTTTATCTTTATCCTATGAATTAATTTGCATTGAGCATGAATATCTCTCACTTAGACTCTTCATTGAGACCTTCCATGACTTAGTTGTAGAATGGCTTTACCATTTGGCTCCACACACTATATTTAATTGGGCCATAATGTGTGAGTAGTTTTAAAAGAGATTTAAGGCTATAAAATATTCACATATATTGCTTACCCAATTGACTCAGCTCAAGAAGGAACCACATGAGCACATGCAAGATTTTATTTCCATGTTTCATAGATTACTCTATAAAATTCCTCAAGCTACCCTACCCACTAAAGATAATTAGAAATTATTCTTCATCAATGCCTAGTTACCATAGTTTAGCTATAAAATACATGAAGGACGTCTAATTGATTTAGTAATAGCTCAAAATCTTGCTATAGAGGTTGAAGATGACTTGATAATGGCTAAAAAGATTAAGAAAACAAATTCTAAGGGTGATTCTTATACTTAAAGCACATCACAGACTATTGATACCTTATTACAAAAGTTAGATAATGACTTGATTTAAGTCAAGATACAAATTTACTAAGGTACTCATGTTGCTCTTACTAGGAACACACCTACATGGAATTATAATAATTAGAATAGGAACCACATTATTGGTCCTAAAAAAATACTGATAATTGAAGATGCTCTCAAAAATCATGTTGATATGAATGAATAAGATCAGATGACCGATGATACTCATCAAAGTCTTGTTGATGAAGATGACTTTGTAGATCTTGCTGGCAACTATAACATAAGATATCTTGAATATCAATCAAAAAGTGATTATGAAGAAGCATTTGAAGAAGATCGTAATCATTCTTTTATAATGTTTACAAGGTCATAGAATTATAAAAATAGTGAAAAACCTTCCAAAGAATAAGAAAAAGGAGACTCTAGATCAGATGTAATATTTATTAAAAGAGGTAGTCCTCTATCTTCTTCTCTTACTCCAAAAGATAAGTATATAGCTTCTTCTTATCAAACTCATAAGCTAGTAACTCATATTGATAAAGATAAACCCACTCTATCTACATATATCCCTTATTTTGACATAATTGACCACATAATAGAAACCAAAATTCAATTTTTAGAAGCTATGTACTTGAGGTCTTATCTAGATCAGTTGAATAGACTAGTAAGGTATGTTTAAAGTAAAGGGTCAAATAATTCAGCCAATTCCTCTAAAGGTATCTTGCCTAGTCCTAAATATTTTCCTTCCTGGAATAATGTTATCACTACTTCTCACATATCTACCTCCACATCTAAAAATATAGAGCCATTCTATATATCTCTTTTGATTAATGGGTTCATGTTAAGTAATTATATCCTAGACTCTAGAATTTTAGATAATGTCATGTTAGCTAAAGTAGTCAATGCCCTTGGCCTCAATTTGAGTAAGATAATAGACATATGTTACTCAATGTAGAGATAAGTTCCCATGATTGGACATATAAAATATGACTAAGCTATTGTGATAGCTTTCCTAGATAAAAAAAATCAAAATGATAATTTTGGTAGTGGATATTCCTATCTCTTATATAATATTACTAATTAGAAACTTTTTCAAAGATTTAGGTGGAGAAGTCAAGATGGATTGGTCATGTGATAACATTCCAATAAAAGGAGTAAATCAAAAACTTGAACCTAAGAAGATGTTCAAGTATATAGTTTCTAAGTTTGATGACCCAAGGTCACTGATCCTTTTTGAGGAATCAGACCATGGAGTCTACTACCTTGAATTGGGAAAGGAAATCCAAGGACCAGAGGAAGCAAAATAAGAAGAAGATAAGATATGGAATCTAGAGTTTTATGGAAACCATAGTTTTGTTAGATTAGGTTTTGGGGTGGTGTTTATATCAATTGATGGTAAAATACTTCCTTTCTCATAGAAAATCATGTTTGAAAATACTAACAACATATAAAAAATGAGGCACTTCTGTTAGGACATGAACAAGTAAATATAAAAGGAGTAATACTTCTAAAAGTGCAAGGTAATGCTAAGTTAATAGCAAGATAAATTCATGGACAATATCATCTAAACAAAGACAAGCTAAGGCACTACCATGATCAGATTTTGAGTGCAATACTCAAATTTACATCTTTCTCAATCATCTCAGTTCCTCAAGATCAGAACTCTAGATCTGATTCAATTGAAGTTACTACATCTCTACTTAGGCCATCAGTAGCCTAAACTTTTCTAAGAATTTAACTATAAAGTAGATATTGTTTACCATCCAAAGGTTCTAGATAATGTTGATCAGTGGAAAGTTTTCAATGATGATAAACAAATAGCTACATTATTTGAGAAGTAAGAAAAATTTGAAAAATTGTACTTTAAGGGAAGTAGTTCACTTCCACACCAGATGAAAATAGGTATCACCAACCCTAAGATTATTAATAGTCAAGATATAATGCAACTAAATGTAAATAAGATCCCTAAAGGGTTAGTTTATTTAGAATAAATCTTTGATAATCATGATTAGTTTCTAGAGAAAAAGAAAGAATATGGTGATAGTTCCTCTCTAAAATTATAGCAAATTATTTTGGCAAGAGAAGAAGAGACTAAGATGGTAAAAATTGGAAAGTGTTGCTCTCAAAAATAAAAATAAGCATTCATTTATCTTCTTAAAAGATACATTGACATGTTTTCTTGGTCTTACAAAGACTTGAAGACCTTCCATCTAGATGAGGTACAACACTATATTCCACTTCAACCAAAAGTAAAGCCTTTCAATCAAAAGCTACACCACCATAACCTAACCATAAAAGGTATAATCTACACTAAAATATAAAATATTCTTGATGCTGAGATCATATACCCAATTCATCATGGTTAGCTAACATTATCCTAGTGAGAAATAAAAATGGAGAAATACACCTATTTATTGATTTCCATAATTTGAATCAAGATTCTCTGAAAGATAAATACCCATTTCCCATTATGGATCACACCTTGAAAGTAGTTACAATTTCATAGATGTTATCCATGTTATATGGATTTTTAAGATACAATCAAATTAAAGTGGCTAAAGAAGATCAATAAAAGACTTTTTTATGATGCCATAGGGGATGTTTGCGTATCATAAAATGCCTTTTGGGATTATCAATACTAGATCAAATTTTCAATGAGAAATAGATATAGCATTTACAAATATTAAGAACAAGAGTATAGTGGTATACCTTGATGATTTGATAGTTTTATCCAAAAGAGAGGTAATCATTTGGTTGATCTAGAAGTACTTATCTAGTGTAGGAGACCTATATAGGATTTTTTTGAATCCTAAGAAATTAATATTTGTTGTGACTAAAGGAAAATTTATTGGTCATAGAGTCTCATATGAGGGGACAAAGATTAATCCAAAATGAGTCAAATCTATTCAGAGTTGACCTATGCCTGCATCCAAGAAAAGAGTGCATTCATTCTTTGGTATGGTCAATTTTATTAGAAGGTTCATTCATGATTTTTATGAGTTGACTTGACATATTTATAATATGATGAAAAATAATAAATATTTCAAATGGAATGCTAAATTTAAGTTGGAATTTGAAAGAATTAAAATAGCTATAGTTGAAGCTCTAGTTTTGGTTTCCATGGATTTTAGTAAAGAATTCATTCTTTATTGTTACTCTTATAAACATACCATGTACACCATACTCTTACAAAATAATGATGAGGGTATTGAATCCCCCATAACTTTCATGAGCCAACCATTACTAATCTATGAACTAGAGTATTCAAAAATTGAGAAACATGCCTTTACTATAGTTAAAGCATGCAAAGTCTTCAGGTATTACATTTTGCCTTCACATACTAAAGTCTATATACCTGATACTACACTCAAATCAATTATAACATAGAAGGAGCTCAGATTAATGAGAGGAAATTGAGTATATAAGGTGTAAGAGTTTTATCTTGATATCAAACCAATGAAGCTACTAAGAGGAAGAGGCTTGTGCCAATTGATGATAGAGAGAAGACCTGATGACATACATACAATGGTACCTTCACTCCAAGATGAATTAGATGAATATTTTACTATGGTTCTTTATATCAATCTTGTGGATGAATGGTACAACAAAATTTCTTACTTCTTGACTTATAGAGAATGTCTAGCTGATCTGACATATAAGAAAAAATGTACCATCAAGATGAAATCAAAGGATTATGTACTTTGGGACAATAGTTTGTACTTTGGGATGGTTTTTTCATTTTTTATGTGGATAAATAACAAAAAAAAAATTAAAAGTTTCATGATAAATCATGTGGATGCCACTTCTCAGCAAGAGTCATAATACACAAAATCTTACGAGCAAGGTATTTTTGGCTTACCCTTTTGTAAGACACTTTTGATTGGGTTGCTAAGTGTCAAACATGTCAACACTTTGTGGGACATGTAAATTTACCATATTTTCCATTAAAAATAGTTATAATCAGTGAACCATTCCAATAGTGGGGTATAGATCTTATTGGTGTGTTGAATCCATCTTTAAGTGATAGACATTGCTATGTTTTAACTAAAACTAATTACTTCAGTAAGTGGGTAGAAGCTATTCTGATCAAGAATGCCACATCTTAAGTTTTATGTGATTTAGTTAAAGAGAACATTGTAGTAAGGTTTGGTGTCCCACATAATATAGTAATGGATAATGTAGCCAATGTTTCTTCAAAAGAGCTAACTAATTTCAATTACTCATGGAAAAGACTTTGTTCATGATTCAAACCACTATCCTTATGGGAATGGTTGGGTTAAATCAGTTAATAATAAATTGATTACCATCATTTGTAAGTTGGTGCATAATAATCAATGAACCTAGCATAAGAAGGTATTTGATGCATTGTGGGCTAACAAGATCATTCCAATGAAATCCATTGGTATGTCACCTTTTCAGTTATTATATGAGAAAATGTTGAGATACCAATCAGCATAGAGTTGCCTATTTTTCAATTGTCTAAAGCTATTAAAGATGTAACTTATTAAGATTAAATTGATAATAGGATTATGTTTCTCACTAAATTGTAATAGGTTCATATTCAAGTTACTGGACATTTGAATAATCATCAAATGAAAATGAAGAAGATCTTTGATAAGAAGTCTCAAGATATATAGTTTGAATTTGGTGACTTGGCACTCCTATGGAATAAATATAATGAATATAAAGGGAAGCATGGCAAGTTTGACTCCACATGGAAAGGTACTTTTACTATAAATAAGATTGATAGAAGAGATAGCTTCATCCTAGCTTATTAGGATGGAATTGAACTATCACTACCATTCAATGGGAAACACTTGAAGCTCTACAAGAATTGAGTAGTAGGGTAACATGTGTATGTATATAAATAAGTTTTCATTTTTTTTTTGTTGTTTTATTTCTCTATTTGTTTGTTTGTTTTGTGGTTTTATGATTGCATTTTTACAAATACTATATACCTAATAGACAAGATTCAAAACTAGAGATACTATAATCTCATCTTTGTTTCATTCTTCCTAATAAAAATAAAGATGTCCTTAATTGGAGCCAGTTGGTGTTCCCAAAATTTCACACTTAGAAATTTTAGGTTACCCCTATTGAATTTTTTTCTTTTTATCTTATGTGAGTTAGTTGTACTTGTTAAACTAGTCCCTTGAATAAATTCTTAGTCTTTAGTAGTTTTTATCTCTGATTATTTTCTTTTCCCAATTGCTTTAAATTTTTCTAGAAGGTTGGAAACATCTACCTAAAATCCATCATTGAAAAACCCATTTAATAATCTTTCCTAGAATATAAAAAAATACAATTATATGTGTTTATTTCCAAGCTAAATCAGGTTTCCCAAATTACTTAACTAATTAAACAAGAAGTAAAGTAGTCCCGTAAGTCTGAGTTGCACTATCAAGTTCAAATTGGAATTCTCAAACAACTTTACTTATTATTGGAATAAAATTAAAGTAGGTTTGTAAACCCACAAAACACTACCTAAAGAAAACTAATTTTTCAAATTTACTCTACTTATACAAAGCTGTAAGTAAATTTTAAAAAGGTTTATAAACCCAAAATACTAACCAACCAAGACCGAGTCAAGTTAGGAAAGCTCCTTAACTTCAAATGCCAAATTAAGCAAAGTAGTTAGTAAAACCTATAAAAATCCAAGGTATTACATGGATCCTTCCCACATGTCTCCAAATTATCATTAATGTGTTGGAAAATATGAATATCAATTAATTTGACATCATTTTCCACCTAGCATTTGAGTTGTTTGACCAAGTTACCACCGTTACAAACTCTAAGATACACTATCTGAGCCTCTAGAATTATTTTTTATCAAACTCATCTTGAATCATTTGTATTTGAGATATGTATATCATTTCCTTATATTTCTCATGGGTTCATCTTGAGCCTTTTTATTCTCATTTCTCTCTAGTAATTTTCCACTTGCCACCATGGATATATTATTGTCTGTGCTTATTTTACCTAGTTTTATTTATCAATTTTTACTTATATAGATGTTATAAAAATCATGAAAATGTTATAATATACCCTAACCATGTAAAAACACACAAATAACATCCTAAAAGGCTAAATCTTCCTATAGAAAACCTAATGGATAACCTAAGATTTCCCACTTAGGTTTCCCATAACTGATTGCTCAGACTCTCAAATCCAAGTTACTTTCCCCAAGAAATATGAGACTCCAAAAGCATCCTACCAACTCAAAATTACCACTAATTGATACTCATATAGAGTCCCAACCCTGAGCTACTACCCTCAATAACCTTGAAACCCTCAAGTACCCTACCTACCTAGAGTTGTGATTGCTTATTGCATCTACTTTAGGTTTTCCAACCATAGTTACTTGCCTTGACAAATCTGAAGTCACAAGCCTTGAGAAACCTAATAAACTACCTAAGTGAAATCCAAACTCCTCACTACTAATTACTTACCCAATTTTTCTAATCCAAGTTACATATCCTAAAAAACCTAAAGTAACTACCTTAAAGAAACCTAGATTCCTCAAGACTCACTACTTAGTCAAAATCTTGAACCCAAGTTACTAGCTAAGAGAAACACCAAGTTACCCATCCCTTTTTCTTATTACTTAATTAGATTCTTGAATGCTTAAGACTTTTATATCATCTATAACAAACTAAGCTTATAATACCCTATTACTTATTATGAGTTACTTGAAGTTTTTACGGCTTTCCACTACTCAAAATCTAAAGCTTGCTTATGAGTGATGCTTAAGACAACAACTTGACTCATTTTTTCAAACTTTTCTAAACCATCATAATTAGTTACAAAGTGTTTTATATCACTTTTCAAGTTTTTATAGAGTTAGCTAGAATACATGTCAAGATTAGAAAGATCAGATGAATAAATAACTAGAGTTGAAGAACAAAATATCCTTATTGAAGAGCTTGTTGAGTTAACACTTGAAGAAATTCTAGATCCAAGTAGGAATGGTAAAACAAAAGATAAGAGAGTCAAATAATAAGAGCCAAAGATGAAGTATGAATACAAATGATACCCTATTGAATCTTGGATTACTTCTAAATTGACTAAAATAAGTGATATAGATATGGGGCATGTATCAATGACTAAGTTATTATAAATATTCAAAATTTTAGCCAAAACTCTACTTATGAATGCAATGACCAATAGTGGGATTCTACAAGTTGTAGCTTCCCCAAGCTCAACTCAACTTCCTAAGTCTGTCATAGCATGTGTTAATTACTATGACTCACTCACTAGGATAATCAAATATACTTTTGGTAATGTAGTAATAAAGTTAGATGTTTAATATTTCAATTATTGTTTAAATATCCTTAAAACATCTAAAATCCTAGATGTTATAATGGAAAAATATAATAGACAATGGGAGAGTAAGATAGTAGAGTGCATTAAAATTACGAACACAAAATACCTAAAGAAAGTGAAACAAGCTTCAAGATTTCCAAAGTAGATTGTGAGGTCAGACTTGGTTTAGGAAGTAGATGGCATTACTTAGTTGTTATGCAAAATCAATGGAGAAAATAATGAAAAGTGATTTTAAACTTGGATTTATGTGTATATTAGGGCCATTGATGTCAATAGGAGTTCCATAATGATTGAGTGGGCCAGGCTGATAAGTGACAACATAGACCAGAAGTTAATCAATATATTATAGACTTTTTGACTTTAAGATGACCTCATACCTAGTATATGCTACAACATCAAATGGAACTTTTATTAGGCTAAATATAAAAGGGATGCTAGTAACTAAGCCAATATATGAATATTATCCTTAATTGGTTCTTTTTTATTACTATAAGTATTATAAGATAGTGAATGATGTATTCTTCTATGAAATCATTTACATGTTAAATATAGCTCTAAAATATAAGAGAGTATTTGATGTAGCATGGGATGTAATTTCCAAATTTGGATGCATTTTAAGTCAGTTCCTCAACTTCACATACATCAGAGCTGGTGGTTTCTTAGGAACACTAATCAAATTACAAAGATACCATAGTGATAAGTGGATTCTTATGGAGTTACGTAGGCAGCTTATTGAATTATATGACTTATAATCAAAGGCTCACGATCCCATTGTTAATTTTCCTATTATTATTGGTCATTACCACTATCTTATTATTTACAAATCAAAGAATTTAAAAAAGGAGATGTACCATAATTTCAATTACACACATTTTAAAGTTAGAGCCAACTTTGATTATAGGGGCATAACTCAAAATATAATTTCTTTAGAGTATATGCACATTCTTGTACTTGAAGACTTTTAGATTGATTGAAAAGATGAGTTTGATATGAGAATAAGGGAAAATAGTAGGTTAAATGTTTAATAAATTCATACTTTTTATCTAGCCATAATTCTTGAGGATATGGGGGATGATGGAATTATAACAAGTGATGTCTACTATGCAGTAGGAAGGGATAACACCCCACTTTTGGAGATTATTTTTGGTAATAAACAAGTTAAAACTATATATAAATAACTTCAATGTTTATGGCCATGACTTCTACATGGATCCTTAACAAAGGTTATTACATGAAGCAGTTTATGACTAAGACTACTAGAGTAAGTCAAAAAAGGAAATAAATAATACAAGGAGAAAGTAGCTAGGAACCCAAAAATAATTTGAAGTTGAAGAAAAATTATGATGAATCATAATCTATAATAAATTATAAATATACAATTCAACCAATTGTCTCCACACCTCCTTTGGTCTCTTTTATTAACACCACCACTCCTACTATTCCCACTTCCACTACACCTATCATAAATCTATCAATACTTATGCCGACTACAGAGTCTAATGGAATCAAGGCTTATAATAAACACATTAATAAGGAAATTGATGTGAATCCTCCTCCTCCTCCATCTTCTTCACCTAATTATCCACCTCCACCTCCTTCATAAGATCAACCCACCATTGAAAATGAGTTAGAATGGGTAACTACCGAAAAAGTGACCCCATCTCAAGAGGTACCATAAGAAAAGAAAAAAGAAATAGTTGAACATGATAAGGAAGATATAGAGGTAGAAAAAAGAGTTATAAAATGGAGAAGATAAGATAACATAGGTAGAGGAAATTTCAAAAAAAAGTATAAGAGAAAAAAAGGAGAAGGAAGTGATAGTGAAAGTGAAAGAGAAAGAAAAGGAAATTGAACCAAAAAAGGATAAAGATAAAATGTAAGAAGTAGAGAAAGAGAATGAATTAGAGAAGGGAAAATATGAATATATTGATCCCAATATGGATCAAAACATTCTATATTTACATGAAGTTGCTTCTCAATAACTAGTGATAAGGAATAACCAACAACAAATGGTGATTCATATAGACACTTCCACTAGTACAAATTTCTCTTCTTGGTTGGCAATGCAAATAACTCCCAAGTATAGATAAGTGAGAAATATGGAAGAAATTAATTGAATTTTTTAAAGATTTTGGATATAAAAAAAATAAGCTAAATATTTCTAAAGTGAACTCCAAGATAATAATTAAATATTTAGGGCAAAAGTTTGTAGAATTGTCTGCTCCTCTTCCAGATAAAAGTAAAGATGAAGTCACTAAATGTGACTTAAAAGTTACAAATATATCTCTTGGAGAAGTTACCATAGAGGGCTTGAAATATGATACACAAACCTTGACTAACACTCTTTTAAAAAATCTCGATGAGGAGAAGGATATTAAGTCTAAGTTGAAAGAATAAAATACCTAATTATGTGAAATAATTGGTAAATTTACAAGGTTTGTTACAAAATAATAAATTATTTTACGAGAATCAATTGGCTTGCAATTAATAATAGAGGTGGAAGAAAATAGAGATAAGGTTAAGGCCATTGATGAAAGGATGGAAAAGATACATCAAACTACCCAGAAGCTCTTTCTTGAAGTCCTAGGTATTCATGCTAATATTGTAAATAAATTAGTAGAAATAAAGGTAGTAACAAAGGAAATAGAAAATGAAAATAGAATTTCCAAGTTGTAGAAAGAAAGCCTACAAAAAATAAATAATTTGAGAGATTAATTTTTTATCAAAGAGAATATTTTACCTAAAGGATAAATAAATAAAATAAAATAAGAAAAATACCTCATATCTTTTTTCATGCATATTCTTGAGGTAATGTGTGAAGAAATGAATACTTTACAAGAATAAGCTCATAATGAAAAGGTGAATCTAGAAGATTATCTCTTTGGTCTTACTAAAATTTGGTATGATAAAACTCTAAGGACATCTAAATATTTATATGAGTAGTTCAATAAATTAATGGATAAGGTCACAACTCCTTTTATAGATAAATTTATTAATAAGTTAATCAAATGTTAACATGAAATCAAGAGACTTTAACTAAGACTTGAAAAGATGAAAGATAATAGTGGGAGGTTGGAAAGAGAAATGTTAATATTTGAAACTAAAATATAATCACTTTCTAAACTAGATGATGCAATAGTATATTTCATGATGTCTTAGCATATCAAATATAGATAAAAGTGTAGATATGAAGTCCATGATGTATAATAATTGTTGTTACTCTTATTCTCAACATTATTTCTTTTTTGTTACCATTTTCTTTATAAAGTAAATTTTTTATGAGTAATTACTTTAGGTAAAGTCATTTAGTAGAGTTACTTGTGAAAGTATATTATTTTTTAAAAAATTAAGACTTAATTAACTTGGCTAAGCACCATTACTTGAAGTCATTTTTTAAAATCAAATTACTTGAGTGAACACTTCCTCTCACTAGTTTTTGCATGCCACACATGAGAAATTTGAGGAAGACACCTCTCAATAGTTTTGATTTTTTAACATAGTGCATGGATTTTGAAGGAATTGTTTCCTATTTGATTTTGGACATCTATTTTTGTCTAAATATATGTGCAGGCCTGCGTGCTTGGGGATGGTAATTTTTTCATATCAATTGTAACTAAAGGAAGAGAATTTAAGCAATCTAAAACTTTGTGTTTATATTTTTGAGTTTTTATTTTATATGAAATTGGTTCAAAGTGAATGAGAAAGAATTTGTTTTCTATGGAACTTTGTGTCTCAAGAGATCATTTGGTGGATTTATCAAGATTAAAATGGTAAAGTTTATATTATATTTAAATCTAAATGTGAATTCCAATATTTATTAGTCATTTTCTAAAAATGTTATGATATTTTGAATGTTTATTTAGTTTTAAATATTCAATAAGATCTATAAAATTGCTTATTATGAAGTGAAACTTCTTCCTTCTCACATGTTCTAGTCTTTCATTCTTAATTTCCTAAAATTTATTTACACATTCTCTAAAACAACTACTTACTTGGTGTAAAATCATCTTGTTATAATTCATGAACTCTGTGATTAAAGTAATACCCTAAAACATAAGATAATTCATGCATAATTTATATAATATATGAATAATTAGAATTAAATAGACATAACCATATAGGAGTTTCATCCTTAAATGAAGGGAATTTAAACCCATGACTTCCTAGGTACTTTTGTTATCCTACAAAATATCTAGCCAACACATTAAAGGCTAATGGAAGAGATGGGGGTGGAGTGACCCAAAAGAGACCCCCTTCAAATTTTTCATGCTTCTAGATGAAATAATGTTTAGGGACTGAAAAATTATAGTTTTCAAGATATGGTTCATTTTTCCAAAATAGGTTATTTGTTTTACCTTTTTTACATTTGTGGGCTCATATAAGCCCTGAGATGGGTAGAAAAAAAAGACAACCCTCCGTATTTTATCACCCCCTTCTAGATGAACTACAAATAAAATATTTAAATATAAATGAAAATTATTTTCTACTTAAAAACCTTTTTCAATGGCCATTAATGTTTGAGGATGAGCTTGAAGCTCAAAATCACCTTTTTGAAAATAGTGGGAGCCTAAAATATCCTAGAGACATTTAGAGAATATGTGTACCTATAATACAAAACCAAAATTCTTTGTCTTGAGATATATTTTCAAAATGAAATATAAATAAAAAATTCAAATTCTTGTAGACTCCATTAATGGCAGTCATCCAAGGATGGGGAAGGTGAAGAGGGATGACTAGGTGAAAGTAATCCTAAAAACCTGCTTCCTTTTCACTAAATTTTAAATAAAAATAGAAATGTTATTTTAATCCTTTATTTCCTTTATGAAATATTTATAGGCTTTCGTCATCTTGATCAAGTCTAATAGTTGAGATAAGTGATCCAATGGTTAATATGGTGTGATCCATCCTCAAGGAGCTAATGAAGGATAATTTAGACCCATTTTGAGGTCATATGAAAAGTATGAGTCCTCCTTGCTAAGCATTTTCCATGAAGGTTATGCCAAATTCAAAATAGATTTAAATTACTAGTTATGTGTGAACCAATCCATAAAATTAGTTGTAACTACTTGGAATCCCTCTTGAAATACTTAGAGAGTTGGGATGAATTATTATATTTAGTTGTTTATTGAACCCACCTCATTTTTATCAAGTGTCTACTATAGACAATAGGGCCTTGTGGGTAGCTAGGTTTTCTTAGAGACTTATATGTTTTTTTGAGAGCTTGTAGGTCAATTAAAAAAAGTAATGCATGCATGGTCATGTGGTGATCATGTGGCCACATTCACATTTGAATCCAAGGCTTGTAGGCATATCAATTCATTTTTATGCATTTAATGTATAATTCTATGAGTATGGATAGCCAATTGGAATTTTAGTTGTGTATAATGTGCATTGTATATTCACCAAAAAACATTTGCTTGTTTTGGTGTTATTTTAATAATGCAAAATTTTAAGGCAATTATTTTCCTTTTTTCATGATTATTGTGTTGTATTTTATGTTTTCTTGGGTCATTGATTTCACATATTTCAGCATATTTTATTATTGTTTTATTCTTGGTTGTGTTATCTAGTTATGTATACACATATTTTAGAGTCTTGTCTTTGTTAAGCCTAATATATTACACTTTGAAAAAATTTGGGACAATCTATTAGTGTAATTATATTGATCACCAGTATAGGGACATACTATTATTATGCCTCATTGCTCATACATTATCATTAGAGGCATGATGAATATACATTTATATATATTTTAAGTTTATTATATCAAAGTAGGGTTTCACCATATGTCATTTAATATATTATTAAAATTTAGATTTAGTATTATTGGAATGATCATTTCCATATATTTTCCATATTGGAGTATATTGTTACACTAGGGAATATAACTTGTTCCAATTTCTTATTACATTGGGGCATATTTTTTACCCCTTGATTTCCATTCCCTTTCTTATATTGATTTTGATTTAACATATTAGTATTGGATTATTGATGAGTTTTGATGATGAAATATTTATATGATTACATATTTGTGTTATGAATGAGATTTACATGATTATTATATATTTTGATTCTATATATGCTATACATGGTGCAAATAATGTGCTATGTAAGCACATCCCATACCTCAAAAAGTGGGTATACAATAAGCTTATTAATTCTTAGGATAAAATATTTCAAGAGGTTACATATGTAAATAGATTAAATTATTATTTCAAGTGGTTACAAAGAGGTTATAAATGTTTTTTCCTTCAATTGTGAGTATAATTTTGTTATTTAATAGGGTTAGTAAAATCCAAATTTGACAAGTTTCATCACATGGTAAGTGCGCATGAGAGTTTTATATTTTCAAAAGATTACAACATGGTTCATATACAACTAGGTGTATTCATTCCTACTATATAATTTTTAATTTTTTAATTATATGATTTTTTTTACATTATATTATATTTATTTATAAATTGTTATACTTGTATGCATTCACATTTTCTTGTATGTAATTTAAGATGTTAACATAGGAACATTAAGGAGAATATGTGTATATAATAAGGAGACAAGGTTTTATTTTTTGTATATTGCTTGAGTTGGAATCTAATATAAAGTAGCATTTCTCCCTCTATAGAACTTTATATCACTTTCATATTTAGAACTAACTTCAAGCATAACTTAAATGTAGTGAGGAAACCACAACAAAAATAGTGTCAAACTTTGTTTAATTTAATTTAATGTATATGCGCACTCAAACATTGAAGTGGGACATTATGTAGGCACTTAAATTATATCATATGACATATAATTAAAGTTTTGTTATTTTTTTTCATACATATGGAACATTGGTTCAAATTATCTTCTCATTGGAACAATTTACTTTGTGGAGTGCTCCAAATTTTATTCCATCATCACTATTTACACTTGGACATCTCTTAATTTATCATTTGTTTGTATCAGGATCCTTATAGATGTTCTTTTATCTAACCAGTTCTCTAGTTTCACTATTATCATAACATTCCTATATTGTTCATGTTAGTTTTGGTTTTTTTGGCCCTTGTACCCCATGTTGTCCATGTTTCATTATGCATGATTGTAAGTTTTCCCACTTTTTGTGGATATTTTACACACTAATAAGGTCTCAATTTTAATTCAATAATTCTATATATACATAGGAACATTAATAATTTTATATATATTACATACTACATCACATGATAACTAGACTCATATGCTAAAATAATTATAATGAATACATATAGATATTGTAAGCTTATTTTTCATTTTTTACTACATATTTGTACCAAAATAAGTAAATTTCATCATTGAAAGAACATGTAGATCTAACCCTACTTGCACCTTACATCTAATATCATATGGATAAGAGATGAGATTGTCATATGCAAAAAAATGACATGAAATAGTGTTGATTTCAAACTTTTCACAAATAAGGGCATTGACTAAAATGGGATTATAAAATAAATCTATTTTTTATGTCTCTTCAAGGTATTATTCTCATGGTTTAGGGTATGACTAAAGGATAATGCATTTAAGCATTTTTATACACCAATCTAAAAAAATTGAAGGAGTTTTATATTAGGTAAATATTGTCAACCTTTTATAAGATGCAAATCTATTCTCATCCAAGTGGCATAATGGAATCACCTCTAGGCTTGTGGTCAGCATAAGGAATGAGATGAGTCTCTAGATAGTGATATCTCCCTTAATTTACTTCTATGGATTGTGACTAAGACCAACATTGGGGGGTGAAAAGGGAGAAAGAAACTAAAATAAAATCTAAAATAATGGAGGTGATACAAAAAATTAACTGATTACATCCAACCATATCCATATTACACTTGAGACCAAGTAACAAACCAAATATATACTCTTCCAATATACAACTTCTCACATCAATGTTACATTGTGAGGTCAAAATGAACATATAGGCTAGGAAGAATAGAAAAGAGGCCTTGAATTGCACTAATGAAGAGAGAAACTCACTTAATCCTTCAAAAATCCCAAAATACTTCACATGCCCTAGAATAATAATATTTCCAACTGTAAATATGTTTCAAGAATGAGCTAACATGCTAAGGAAATAAGAGTGTCAATTAAGAAAAATCAATCATTCAAATGAAACACACTATTAATAATCATAAAAGAAGTAACACTTAGTCATTTTATTGATAAAAAGATATAAAAATGAGTAGGGTATTGCCATAATCAGGTGGAGCATCCTATACAATGCCAAAATGGCTAACTCTTATATAGTTTAAGAGAGAGAGAGAGGGAAGAAGAAAATTCCAAAGGTCGCAAAGACACTTGTAAAGATGATAATATAAATTATATATGAATGGGAAGAGGATATGGGTTGAGATTTTATAGATCAAGAGCTACAAGTGTCATCTCAAATCATCAAACTCTTGCAAAGTGGCCTAAAACTCCTTTTCTTGAAAATAAAATTACCTTCATGATTAAGCCTATTTGAGTGACTTTTAACTAATAAATGGAAATTATAATTATTTTAATGGAATGGGAGGCTCTAATTCATGCCTTACCATGAATTGGTTTCATGGTTGGTCTTCTTTAATCACCAAAAATAGAGCCATCATCACTTGTACTCTAGGAAACCTCCTTCTCATGCACCTTACACACTTGTCTTAAAATTTAGATTTAATTTTTCATTAAATTACATAAAATGTAGTGGTTTACATGTATTAATACCCTCCATGGCCTTGGAAGAATTAGGGGCACCTTAAAATAAATTTACTTGAAGATTTCTTCACTTCTCTCTTACTTCCCCAATATGCCAAATTTGATTGGTTGAGATAGAGGACCTATTCGAGACACTTAGGAACATTTTAAAGGTATTAAACTTACATTATGGGTTATATTAAGTCTCAATATTTCCATTCATTTGCTTTGAAACTCTTAAAATTTCTTACAACCTACAAAACGCACACAATAGTGAGAAAATCCTATATATACCTCTATCAATACAATTTTTTACAAATAGATGACATGTGATGGAACCTGATGGAGTCCTCTATAACATCCAATAGCTAATTTGGTCAAAATATTCCATTAAACTAGCCTTCCAATCTCATTTTCTCCATAGGGTCCTGGTTGAGGGTTTAGGAGGGTTTTAGCTTATTTTGAGTCTTACGCTTGGTTCATAGAACCATGATATCCAAGTTGATAACCAATTACACAAATTGGTTGTTAAATAACTCTTATAAATTTCCAAAACTCCTCTAGTGCCCATGCAAATCCTCAATAAATATATGAGCATTGAAACTTGCCCTATCGAGCGCCTCCTTGCCTTTTCCAACATGTTGAGTTGATTTTGGCTCAAAGTTGACATTTTATGACATAATCTATAGGGTTAGATATTTAAAATGTTTTAAATTTCCTAATAACATAATAAAATATGTTTAGATTCATATATAAGGCCAAAATTATAGATGACCTTCTCATTTAGCCTTAGGCCTGAACCTTGCCTAGCAGGCCTAACTATCACTTAGAGCTTTAGATGATCTTTGGTAGTTTTAATTTCATATAAATATCTTATAAAATTATATATTATAAAAATATACATGTTACAACTCATTATAATTTTCATTCCATATTGTAAATGAGAGTTGCTCACCATTTGCCCTTTAGACCTTAACTTTGCCTATTAGGTCTGAGTATAAACTTAGGAGTATAGACCACCTTTTTTTGTTTAATACTCTTATTAGGTGATATTATGATTTTATTATGTTTTATTCAACTTAAAAAACTAATTTTAAGTGTCTCCTTTACCTCTAGTTTACTATATCTTCTCTTTTGTCAAGAATGTTAGGTTTTATGTAAGGGGAAAGTACCCTCTATCTAAGATAAAATATAGGGTACTTCCCCTATTTTTATAGAAAAAATACAATTATATGGGATTATTAAATTAATATACATGATATTTACCATTTTTTAACACTTGGTAAGGCTTATACACCATCCAATCTCTTCCATTTCAAAAATGGACTTCTTAGAATGCAACTGTCTGTAGGATTCTCATGTAAATTGTGTTTTGCTTGATTTGAGCCTTTATTTTGATTATTTATCCATCATGTTATTTTTAAAAATTTATTTTTACTTATATTTATATGTCTCAACCTTAAATAATACCTCAAACCTTCATAATGTCTTCACATACCTTGAACTAGTCAAGCTTGAGTGAACCCTGTTCGCTATATCCCTGTTTAGGGTCTCCTAAAGATGTTTATATTTTGAGTAGGCCTAAAAAAGGTATGTAATCCTCACCTAAGTATATTTATATCATTTTTATACCTTGTTATCAATAAAATTACTAAATTTTACCTCTTTTATGACTATTCATAGTGTGTTTCATTTGAATGATTGATTTTGCTTAAGTGACACTCTTGTTTCCTTACCATGTTAGCTCATTATTATAACCTATTTCTAGTTGTAAAAATTATTATTATAGGGAATGTGAAGTTTTTTAAAGATATTTTAAGGATTAAGTGAGTTTTTATCTTCATCATTTACATTCAATTCCTCTTATCTAGTCCTCCTAGCTTAGATGTTCATCTTGACCTCACAATGTAACATTGATGTGAGAAGTTGTAGATTGGAAGAGTGTATGTTTGGTTTGTTGCTTAGTCTCAAGTGTAATATGAATATGGTTGGATGTCATAAATTAATTTGGTGGATCACCTCCATTATTTTAGCTTTGCTTTCAGTTTATTTCTCCCTTTTCACCCACCAAAGTTAGTCTTAGTCACAATCCATAGTGGTACATCAAGGGAACTATCCCTATCTAGTGACTTGCCTCATTCCTTAGGCCACTCACAAGCCTATAATTGATTACATTGTGCCACTTAGATGAAAATATCTTTGAATATTCTAAAAGGTTGAAAATCTAAGTGACAATTTTTGGCATGCCCGATAGGACTCTTGTTCCAAGGGTTGGAGGATTTTTAGTGTTGTCCTTCAACACATAAGCCTTTGGAGGCATATTTTAAAGAATCAATAGTGACTCCAAAGATACATCAGCTGGTAAAGGAGCCTAGGTATTCCATTTTAATATTTTTTTATAACCTTTTCTTGTGTTCTTACTTCTTAATGAAGTTTCAAGGCTGACCTTGGATTTGAGTTTTGTTCTCTACGAGTTGGTGAAACATATCCATCTTATCCCATTACCTATCAATATGAACAAGTTCTTTTTCAGTATTTTTATGATCATTATCAGTCCCAATATTATAATATTCATCCCTATAATGATTTTTATTTGTCTTATAATCAGCCTTCTTAATGTTTTATCCCTCTTATTCAACCTAGTCCTTTCTCTAATCAACCCATTTCCACCTTCAAGCATGCACTTTTGGGCTATAAGAGATATGTGTTGGATCTTGAGACATAAAAAGGATGTGGTATATAAGTTACTATTAATGTCATTTAAAAGTTAAGAGATGCATTGGATTTTGTCAAGAGAGAAAGGGTACCTACTGAGAGAGCCAATTGGCAAAAGGTCACAAGTAGATGCTTGATGTGAGTGGCTTAGTCTCTTCCATAGAGGATAGTCTAAAAGTTAATGAAAGTAAACTTCACCATACCTATCATCCTTCATATACATTTTCCCAAATTTCATACCATCCATAAATGACCCTTACTATTGAGCCAAATCAAGCCCATAAAATTCATCCTTTTCCAAATCAATTGGAGGAGAGAGTTGAAAGAAGAAATCTTGTATTTGAGGTAAATTTTGATAGGAAAATTGAGTTGGAAAATATGCATTTGTAATAGTATATGTTGGTATAAAAATAAGTGGGTTTCAAGCATTTATTTCCCTCTCACATTGTATCCCCACCACGTCAAAAATAGACTCAAAATCCCAATGTCCTAAGTTGAAACAAAATAGTGGAATCATGGGGAAAGTCTTGACCAAGAGTGTGAAATTGATAAGACATATAATCCTAACATCCTAAGTTAGAGAAATATAGTAGAGTCGTGGGGTAAGAAATAATATAGAAGCATTTTCCAAGAGTGTGAAGTGGAAAATGGAGTTGATCCTTTGAAATTCCCTCTCACTCTTCCTCAAGAATCCTCTATTATTCCATGGTATCATTAATACAATCCTTATCCCCATGATGATTCCTATCAACTTCAAGAGAAGCTTTTCTAAGAGAACCTTGCCAAGCAAATAGAGGAATTAAAATCAAAGATGAGATTGCTAAGTCATGGTGAGATGGAACGTTTAGACCCAAAATAATATCCTATGTGTAAACACACCCCATCTCCCCTTCCTCAAGAGATTCCTAAAGAGTCTATTACCTTGCTTTCTCAATCTGACCTTGAGCTCTATAATCCACCTCCACCAACTAGTTCATCTTGTCCTTACCCCATCACCCTTTTCCTTGATGGACTTGTGGTGTGAGAACCAAAGGAGGATCAGTTTGTTGATAAATAAAGAGAAATATTTCTTGAATAAAAAATACCTCCTTGGTAGCCTCGTTAGGCTAGATTACATGATTTGAAGATGCCTAGTCTTGGCATCACCATTAAAGAAGTTAAAAATATTGCATCCCTTGACAAAAAAATCAGATTATGACAACTGAAATTTATTTTGAAAGCCCTTAAGAGGTCTTAAGTGATGAAGAGAAGGTAAATCCTTGTGTTGAATCTCTTTTCTTGGTTGATGATGATGAATGTTTTCTTTGTGTTGAATAACCTATCTTGAGAGAGGCAAATGAAAAGGAACATGCTCAATTAATGGCTAATAAATAAGACCTCATGAGAAATTATGTGGAGGAGATAACCGTAGAGACTCCCCTTAAAGAACAATAAGATAAGTCACAAGTTTTTGCCTCCATATCTAAAGTAGAATGTGATATCAAAGAAGGAGAACACTTTCAAGCCATCCCTCAATAAGTGGTAGTCTTGGGAGAGTCTCATGAGACCATAATAGAGGAAATATCCCTTAAATATGATCTAATTAAATATGAAGAAGAGGTGATTTCTTGTGTGTAATTTCATATTGGGTTGATGAGGAAGGATGTCTTCCCTTTTCCAAAGAGGAAGAAATGATCATAAACTCTTTCATCAATTTACAAGAAACCATGGATGAACATAGAAAAGTTATTAATCAGTCTTTAGATGACTTGGTTTAATTTATTGGGGAAGTTTATACTCATCTTCAATCAGGCTATGAGTTGGTCAAACACGGAGAAGGTAACATTGGTACACAAGTAAGTATGAAAAGGAAAAATATTCTTTAAAATCTATCCTTTCAAGGAGCATATGAATTTGATGATGACATGTTTGAAGTCATCAAGATAGTATATATTATTATTAATCATTTAGGAGAAACATATCATATCTTGAAGGATGGAACAAACTCCTATTGGCCTCAATCTTCTAAGGAACAAGAAATCAATCCTCTTGGAGACATGCCTATTAAGGGGATACAATTTGACTATGAAATGAAGAGTGGGTAGAAACATGAAGTGTGTGAACATGTTTAAGAGGAATATATCTACACTAGAGACCTATTTAAGGATGAACTACTTGAGATCAAATCAAATAAAGTTCCAGGGAAGAGGTCTCGTCCACAAAGCACTCAATCCAAAGAGAAGCATGCTTGGCACTATATTTCATCTCATCATGAAGATGATTCAAGAAGTTTTCCTTTTTATATTGGAAATGAGGTATGTTTAGTTGATATTTTTTCATAATGGGTTGTTTCCTTGTTTCGAATAAGTTCTTATGCACATGTGTATCTTCTATGTTTGTTTTCTTTGTTGTGTGTGTTCTTTGCTTTGTGTGGTAGAGGTAGTCACTAGTGTCTTATCTTATTCAAAGGTTTATGGTCAATGGTCAAAATTTATATATTTTTGTCTTAGTTATTAGATGAATCCTAAGCCTAATGGAATAATAAGGCTACTGGTCTAGTTAGTATAGCGGACATACTACCCCTTTGAGTCACCAATTTGTTGACCAAATTTAACTTTTAAGTCAAATTAGGGCACCCCTAGTAAAATTTTTAATTTTTAGACCTATTATGGGGTATAATTTATTGTCATGAGATGTATTATAGGTTATTTTATGTCAATTAATGTTGTAATAGATTTGGTCAATTAGTTTCTAGGTCTATTCATCATTTTGGGTCATTTTAAGGGTAAAAAATAGTGCATTTAATGATTTTAAGGGTCTATTGGGAAATTTTAAAGCTTAAAAATGTTATTTCATGTCCCATATGTCCTTATAAGTCTTATTAAACTGACGTAATTTAAAATATTATAGGTTTTTTAGAGAAAAGTTAATTTTCTTAAAGAAATGGAAGCAAATGGCACTTGTACAACCTCTTTAGGAAGTGTGCCAATTGGAAAATATGAAAAGTGTCTCTTAAGCTTACCCAAAGTAATTTACATGTTTGAGTTTCTTTTTAAGTGCCATTTTTGGCCTAAAACTATTTTTCTAGATTTTCACCCTTTTTAGCATATTGAAGTGACACTTGGATTTTTACTTGGTACGATCACAAAGGGTTTCAAGTCAAAATATTATGGTAGGTGATAATTAAATTTTGTATATAAATTTTAATATTAATAAGTTTAAGTTTGTCCAACCATACTTTATGAACCATCTATTTGATTTTTAACTTCCAAAACTACCTACTAATCTATGTACCTTGTTAGTTTGTCCTTGGTTTGAACAAATTTATACACAAAAGTTTCACATATTTTATCCATATGATTTTTTATTTGTCCTCTAATGTATTCCATTCTTGGTTTCACATTTAGAGTTGTTTTGATGAGCTAATGTCATCACTTTTCAAGACTAGTGCATTCTATGTTGATGAGCAATTTTCCGTTGTTTTCTAGGTTTTGATGCTTTGTGGATGGTTAAAATAGGTTGTGTTAGTCACATGTACATGTTTTTAATGTCTCATTTACCCCCATTTTTCCACACTTCATTCAAGTATCCTTGATTCTCATGGTTGATAATCCATTCACAACACCAACTAGTCATCCTACACTTGCTACTATATATAGTCTATTTGCACATATAAGGGCCTTTTGATGACATCATTATTTGATAAGAAACTTGGTAGTGGTGTCAACATATTTTATACATGAATATTACATTTTGGAAAGTTGAGTTGATTCATAATTTTGGAGATGGTCATAGAAATGTTCACTATCCACTCTTATCTTCACTACCTGTACTATAAAAATAGCCATCTATAAGCACCTTAATGGATAATTGTGATGTCATACTAAAAATTTCAAAACACATGTTGGATCATAACATATGTTGAAGATCATGACAAAATTCTTTTAAAATGAGAGTCAGGCAAATAAGAAGTGAGAACCTCCTTAAGGCCTAATGATTGTTTTAGGGCTCTTATCTAGTCCTCCTAGCCTAGATGTTCATCTTGACCTCACAATGTAACATTGATGTGAGAATTTGTATATTGGAAGATTGTATGTTTGGTTTCTTACTTGGTCTAAAGTGTAATATGCATATGGTTGGATGTCATCAGTTAATTTGGTGTATCACCTCCATTAGTTTAGCTTTGATTTTAGTTTATTTCTCCTTTTTCACCACCCAAAGTTAGTCTTAGTCATAATACATAGTGGTAAATCAAGGGAGATATCCCTATCTAGATACTCAGCTCATTCCTTAGGCCACCCATAAGCCTAGAGGTGATTCCATTGTGCCACTTAGATGAGAAGAACTTTGCATCTTCTCAAAGGGTTTAAATCAAAGTGATAATAATAAATACTCAAGAAGGGTTTTATTAAGTTTAAAACCATATAAAACTACATAACCATTATAATAATAGGTCATAAATTTAAAAATAAAATGTCACTATTAGAGGATTTTTGAATCTAGTGTGTTACTATAAAAGATCTGATTTAGGACATGTTAGAAGAGCTTAGTCTTATTTATAGATTATTTTAGACACAATATTATATCCTATTTATAATCATCTATAATAGTTGTCTGTAATATGTAAGTATGAATTTAAGGATGTGCCTATAAACCCCCTTGTTAATTATCAATCATTGTAGGTATTTTCATTCTACCACATAAAAAGGTATTTATTTAATATATTTATTGTATTAATATAATATATAACTTAAATATCTAAATATATGGATTAGCTTACTTTTAATTAATGAAATATCCCTTGTTTACTTATCCATACTTTAAATATGGTATTTCACTAATTCTTATTTCAATACAATTGTGAAACTATAACACTTCAATAGACAATGATGTAATAAAAAATACAGAAAGTGTGAATCATGATTATGTGTGATATATTCATGTGATATTTGATTATAAATGCATTAACATGCTTATTTATTTATAAAAAAAATTAATTTAATTTAAGACCTTACTAGTAGCCAAAATTTTGGAAGTGGGAAAGTAAAATATTAGGGCACAACAAAATGATAACAAAATTATGGAAAGAGGTCAAATAATCAAAAATTGACAAAAAACAATATTAAAATAGTTTCATAGTAGTTATACAATATTCAATCTAGTTTGATAATAATCAAGGATACCAAAATCCCTAAAAATATAGATCTAAGGATTGTAGAAATATCTAGGAA
>JARHVA010005248.1:97500-127500 GCA_037957365.1 Torreya grandis | reverse complement strand
CATTGAAAATGAAAGTTAAAAAACCCTATGTTCTATTGAATCAGTTGACATATTAAAATTTATAATGATGCATAAACTAAAACCATATTATATTAATGGTTTAATGCATTATTTGATAAATGTGTCACTCAATAATTTTAATTAGTGTACAACATCAATACTTTTAAGATATAGTCCTTTATGACATCACTCTAGTGTATATATATATACATATATATATATATACATATATATATATATATATATATATATATATATATATATATTACTTGGTCAACCATATATTTACCAATAATATATAAGATATATTTTGTCCTTTATGATTTTTTTATGGTAAATATATGGTTGACAAAGTAAAATATTTCATAATCCTTTGTACTTTTAAGATATAGTCCTTTATGCAATATTTTACTTGGTAAACCATATATTTAACATAAAAATCAATCTATGGGGAAAATTTTATATATTTTGTCATAGATTTTGGTGATAAGAGAAACAGCATACAAGATGTAGTTCTTAAACTATCACTTGTTAGTGTCAAGCAATGTAACAAACTAGTCACATCTAATAAGAAGTATTTGATTTTAATGGTGAGATATGAATCCAAGAAATTAATTGAAGTGACAATCCATATAGTATTTCCTCCAAAAATATAAGTATAGGGCTCAAAGTTAAACTACATATTAGAAGAATACAATAACATCTTTCAATCATAAAACCAATTACCTATACATTATGTAATGAAACACTCTATTGATTTCATTCTTAGACTACCTTTACCTAATTATTATTCATATATTAGATCATTTATTGATAATGAAGTAATAAAATTATATATCCATGAACTCTCTAAATAATGAAATATCAAGCCTAACTCATTTCATTTTGGTAGCCTAATTTTTATTGCACTAAATAAGATAACACATGGAGGTTGTGTATTGATTATAGAGATCTCAAAAAAAATAATAGTGAAGAAATGATATCCTCTTCAAAGTATTGAGGACTTCCTATACTAGCTCTAAGGTGAAGAATACTTCACCAAAATATTTCTTAAGTATGTGTATGATTAGATTCATGTTCAACCTATACATGTCTTGATCCACATAGATCTCAAGTCACTTTAGTTATAGTAGAATTAGAACAAGTTTTAATATGAGTGGCATCCAAAATGGTCATCTTATATTTAACAGTGCCATATAAACATCAAGATTAATAAGGGAAGTTACAATCAAATCATAGGTTATTTGAGTCATTTTCTAGGTCAAGATCTACTTTCTGTACTTGATACATGTGGAGATAATGTTAGTGCATGGTTATAATTATATCCATTTGAGATGTATTTTTCAAATATCTATCATAATTTTATTTATGGTAATTTATTTTTAGGTTTTTATAATTTATTTCTATATTTTTACATTTAATATAGACTCCTCTATCACCTTGGTGACTTGTACATTTTGTATGAGGTAGATATAAAAAAGTAATATCAGAGGTTCATTTTTGTAGTGTTGAAAAATTAAGTCTTCTAGCCACAACTCAAGTATGGCACATGGGGAGACTACAAGGATATAAGTTATAATTTGAGATTGAGCTATATAACTCACTACATTTAGAGGATAGGCTTCTTAGATGACTACTGTATAGGTTTAGCTTACCATACATGATGAAAATATTGTGATGACCAATAGTGAGTGGGATAGGGCTCCCATAAAGTGAGACCAAGATTGATAAGATATTTATAGGCTCTATGGGGAGTGGGACATGGCATGATATATTATATTAAACCATGGATTAGCTAGGTTATTATTTGATGTTGTATAGGCCAAAGATGATGTTGTATGGATGAAGGATGATGACCTATGGGTGAAGGATGAGTTTACATACTATTATATCATATATGAGTTAGTGGTGTTAGTACAGGGTAGGTCACATACTTAAAAAGAATACACATAGAGAAAGAGTTCTAACCACACATGTAGATCACACCACACTTCAACTTAAAAGAGGTCAATGACATAACTTGTGCCATAAAAAATAATGATGAGACCACCACCACCACAATGACCACTACCACCTCATTCAGGGTAGAGTTTTGATTAGAGTACTCCTAGAGATGGGTAGATTTATATTTGATATTATAGATATATATTTTTATGATAGATGAGATATATATTCTCATGATGTATAAAATTTTATTATGATATATACATATACATATACACACACACATTCATATATATATATATATATATATATATATATATATATATATATATATATATGTATGTATGTATGTATGTATGTATGTATTTTCTTTTGGCTATTTAATGTACATATACTCTATATTTTTTTATATATGTGATGCTACTTATGTGTTGACTTTAGATGTTAAACTTATAGGTTGAGAAGGATATGGATGTGCATATGATACATTGTGTTTTTATGATTCTATTATCTCAATTTCTAGTTGATATTGAAATTACATGTTTAGATATCAAAATTCAATGAATGGGGTAATATTATAGAATTTGATTCATTAATATGACATACATTATGACTAGTTGTATGAGTACTTTGGAGATACATATCATAATTACCATAGAGATGGCCATGCTTTTTAGATTTATTTACTCCTTATGATTATGGACAAATAAATAATGTCTCAATTAGGTATATTATTGATAGATCATGCAAGGAGAGATTCGTCCTATGTACATTATGTATAAGGCTTGAGCACTTAGCATTTAAGTTTTAAAATGATAGTATGCATCATAATTATAAATAAATAATGATAAAAATGTGTGGCAGTCACCTAGGGAATAGTTTAGTTAAAATGGTTCACCACTTAGATTCATGATATGGAAAATAAAGACTCAAGTATGGAACACAATACACGAAAAAATAAACAACTTAAAAATTTCAAAATACAAATACAAACAACTTAAGGTCAAGATATGAATAATCAAGACTAAAGTGTAAACATAATACATCAAAGACAAAGGAATAACTAATAAAATAAAATGAATACACAATCAACCATGAAACAAATCATATAAAAACATAATATTTAAAAAGTAACATGTAAGGAATGAACCACCATCATGTGTGTGTGTGTGATAATAAGTCATTACATTGGTATACATTTCCCTTAGATAATAGATGTGACAATGTGAGACCTTGGTTAGAAGAGGGATATAAGAATAAGGAAGGGGTGGTTGAGCTATCTCCAAATTCCCCATGCAATTGGATGATTCCTACATAGTCCATTTTGGACTTCAAGCTAAATGTATTTCTCTTAGGAATTATGAGAGAATAAAAATATGATGACAAGTAGATAAGATGGATTATAGAGAAAAATGGTAAGATCATAAGAAAATTTTGATCACAAAATGAAAAGAGAAAAAATAATTTTTCTCATAAAATGATAAGAGCATAAATATTAGGGGATTAAAATAGGAATAGTAGTGGTCAAGCTGTCCTGAGCTACCCCATGTATCCAAGTGATGCCTACATAGTATGTATGGACATCACGCTCATGTATCTATCCTAGGAAAATGGGAGTGTTACGAAGAAAATATTATTATGAAGGGATATGATGGGATGGTTATCCATGCCATATACCAAATATATCCACCCTAAATAAGACCAATGGGAAACTCCATTGTTGGATGGGCTGATAGATATACAAATATTTTTGGGCTTGAGTATCTCTTTTGGAAATACATGTCCTTGTCCATAATGTCTTGATTCTTAGTATTTTTATAACTTTTTAAATGTTTTTGGGTTTTTTGGAATAAAATGAAAAATGGAATATGATTTAAAAGCAAAACCATGTAAGAAAGGAAAAACAACCTCAGGTAGGGGCTCAAATAACAAATAAACATGTTAAAATGATAATTCCATGAACCATTTTAAAATCTGAAAAAAAGGAATATCACACAACAATAGATAGGAATGGGAAATCATGTAATGAGGAAAATAATTATAAGTATTCAAAATAAGTTACTTCAAGGAAATACCAAGTAGGAAAACCATACTAAATTACCTTGATACCCTTATCTACAAAGATATATTGATGTTGATCAACCTAAAATACCTTCTAAAATTCTCTCTAAATCTACGTGTAGTATCTATTGGTTGTAATAAAGATCATGACAATAATATGAAATGGGAGAAAGAAAAAAAATTGACTAAGGAATAAAATATGAAATAAAGGGAAAAATGAATAGATGTAAAATATATGCCCCCAAGTACGGGTTCTCATAGACAATGTTTGATAAAATCAATCATTAATGCATTTAAGATGCATAATATTCATGGGTTCCTCTAACTCTTTCCGATCTAGTGTAGCCAACATATATGCCATAGAATCATAATTAGATGTAATAATATATGGAACTAGCTAATTGGCCTTAAAATTTCCTTTCTTTTTACATTTTGAATTGGTATTTTTTATGATTTTCATTTAGCACAAAATCACCAACTTCAATATATCTATGAAGAATACACTTGTTATAACTATTGCATAATTGATTCTAATAGGATTTAAAATGGTCTAATTTATCTAGTTGTTTATCATCTAATAGTATCATCTTTTGTAGTTTGGTGACTATATAATCCTTCTCATCATCTATATTTTATAGTGATATTCATAGGGAAGGTAACTCGATCTCTATAGAAAGGATAGACTTAGATCCAAAGACTAAGGAATATGGTGTGGCACCTTTAGGTGTATGGGAACTAGTATGGTAAGTCCATAAGGATGAAAATAATTTCAATTTTCAATCACATCCAACATCATTAACACTATTTTTAATTATTTCAATAATGCTTTATTTGACACCTTAACTTGGTCATTACCATGACGAAAAGAGGGTGTGGACCATTTTTAATTAATATGGAAGTTGGAACAAAGGGATTTTACACCCATGTTTTTGAATGACCCACCATTATCAGATATAATGTGGACAAAATGCCATAGTAGAAGATGAGGTGATTCAAATTGAACTAGAAAATCTACTTTTTAGATACATAAGTGAGAGGGATTGCTTCTACCCACTTAGTAAAAATATTCAGTAGAAGTTAGGACATACTTTTGGCCATTATAAGAAGTTGGTTTTATTTTTCTTATAAGATCGAGTCCACACATTGAAAACAACCAATGAGTTATGATTAGATGAAGTGATTATGAAGTAGAATGAATCAAATCACCATGTTTATGATAGATAAGGAATATTTTTACACATTTGTAGGTGTTTGAATCCATTATTGGCCAATGCACATTAGTTTTTTATCAAGGACCATACCACTATTATGGGACCCATAAATCACTTAATGTACAACTTTAAACACTAATTCACATTATCTTAAAGATAAACAACAAATAAACATTCTATTATAGCTTCTATGATAGAGTGTGCTACTAAGGTATAACAAGAGGGATTGTGAATGAAGGATTTATTTTTACTTTATGGTAGATTAATAGGGGGACTTTAGTCTTGGAGATAGACATATGGGTTTTAGTTAATGGGAATTATGACAAAAAAATATCACATACCATCTTAGAATATGATAATACATGACTCAGTTGAAGAAAGTTCTCAATAATAAATTGGTATTGATTGACATTTTTAGCCATTATTATCTTGGAAATAATTGTTTCCATTTCATCTATTGATCTATTATTGACTCTTGGTATCTCATCAAACTAAAGAGATTAAAAATTTTGTTTGAGGTTATCGACCATGACTTTATAGGGTAATAGTTTCTCATCTCTAGTTTAGTATTAGTATGTATCCTAATTAATGATTAATTAGGAATCCCCATTTACCATTAACTAATTAACGTTCCATTACATAGTGACTTAGAGTCTTACAATGAGTGACTCATATTCTACCATTTTTTTTTGTAATGAAGACCATTCTGAAAGGCCTTGGGAATGAGATCTCCTTGTGGAGTAATAAAAATAATGTTAGTCTAAGGGAGGTGAAAGTCCTATCAAAATAAAGCATCCATTGTTTGGATTTAATAGGTGATTCCTCTAAAGTCAAGATCAAAATGTCTAATAATTCCAAAATGAGTGGCTTAGTGTCTAACATAGTGGATTCAATAATTTGATCTGTAATGACTTGCCCCTTAATAGATTTCTAATTATGATACTCAAGATCAAAGTCACTAATTAACAATACCCACTTGGCTGTGTGACTAGTCAAGGTGACTTTTGATAACAGGTGCTTATGGGGATCAATCTTAACAATCACAATGGTTTTTATATTTATCATATAGTGTTGTAGATTTTGGTATGCAAATACAATTATTAAGAAATATTTATATATTGATGTACAGTGGTGCTCATAGGACAAAAGTGTTATTATCAAATCATAAACTACATGCTCTTTTACCTAGTCATCATGTTGAGCCAAAATTTCCCCTAATGCAATTTTAGTTGCTAAGATGTAAATAAATAGTGACTTCCATAGCATGGGGGTGGTCAATACTAGTGGATTAGCTAAATAGGTTTTCAATTATTTAATATATTTTTGACAATATGTGTTCCATTATAATGTAATACCTTTCTTCAAAAGGTAAGTAAAAGGATGACACTAATCTACAAGCTATGAGATAAACCAATGAATATAATACATCCTTACCTAAAAACTATGAAGTTTATTTGGATAGAAAGGAGGATGAATTTTCATGATGGACTACAACTTTTTAGGATTGAATTCATTTCCCCTATGAGATATAATTAAACCTAGAAATTTTCTATAAGTGATGCAAAATACACACTTGTTAGGGTTGAGGAACACCTTGTATTCATGAATTCTATCAAAACTTCTTCATTATACTTTAGGTTTCATATAATGTCATTTACATTATATTTAACAATATCATGAATAATTTCATGGAAATCACATTCATGGAATGTTGGTATGTTATACTAACATTATTCATGAAAATGGTAAGAATTTATAACAAAATGTCCCCCAAAGTGGCCAACACTATCTTATGCTAATATTTAGGTGAAATTTTTATCTCATTATATATTTAAAAACCATTCATGAGGGACAACATCTCATACCCTATAGTTTAATTTAATATAGTGTCAATGTTTAGTAATGGAAATCAACCTTAGGTCAAGTTTTTTTGATATCTTATAAATCATTACGTAAGTGAATCCCTTGTGGTTTATTATTTATTATAATACTATTTGAGATCCACTCTGAGTAATCAACTGGTCGAATAAAACCCACTCCTAATATTTTTTCTAACTCTTTCTTGACTAGGATAGAAATGTGTAGATGCATATTCTGTTGTTTATGTTTAACTAGCTTAGCCTCTAAGTGAAACAAAAATACAATGTAAAAATATATATGGATCTACCCTAGGCATATATGCATATAACCAAGTTAATATTTTAATGAAAATTTTTAAGATAAAAATAATTAATTCACATTCCTCAATAGTGAGAGACACGCCTAATTTGATCATTTTTAGATCATCACATGTGTCAACGTTTAATTTTGTGGTTTCTTCCATAAGAATTGTAGAACCATATTCTAAAATAATTGGTAATGAAGGAAATTAATCTTCTATAGTGGATTGTGATCCATAAGTCTCACCCATATAAGAAGAATCAGAATTAGACATGTTTAACAGTGGCCAATTAACAAATGTTTCTAGAAAGTATTAAATTATTTATTCAAATACTCTTTATTCTTATGAATTGATATCAAACCCAAATGTTAGACTTGAACATAAGGAATATATGCTTCCTAATGAGGAGATAAAACTTACCCATTAAACATTACATGATATAAGTTATAACCAATGGAAATGTCTTTTTCTTTACCTTTTCCCTGATCTAAAATGCCTCAAAGAGGTTTTCACCAGTGAATTTTGATGTTTTATAGTCTTCGTGACCAAGGAAGTTTGATTTATGTCTAAATTAGGTTTTAGGGTCTACTTTTAAATTCAAATAATTGTTTATGATCAACATATAGTAGACTATCTTTGAGGTTTATGAACTTGGAAATAACCTTTTTATTATATAAATCATCCAATGGTCTAATAGGACCTTGTTGGTCCCAATTTATTAGGTCAGGATAATGGAGGGAAAAGAAAATGTGGGTTATGATAATGATAAAGTAATTGGTATCAAATATTTTAGTGTTAACAAGCTCATTATATATATTATAATAGGATGTTGTGTCATTATGAGGAGTATCTTCATCATATGTTAAATTATTATCACTTTTAAGATCTAAGGGGTCACCCGCAGGCAATGTGTATTTAAGACCTCAGCTTCATTCATGTTTTTTTGAAGGTAAAACTTATATAATGAATTATTATTTTACCCTAGTCATCTAAATTTATAGTCTTGATTGTATATTATTATATTAGGAATGGGATACTTGATGCTCTAAAAGTAAGTAGTAAAATAATCATTTATAACCAAGATCCTTATGAACTAGTGGGTCAGTCTTGATTTCATGAGGTATCTTTGAAAAATATGGGATGCCATTTCTAAAAATAATTAGTCTTATTTTTCCATAACATGTTGGGCCTACCAAGACATTTGGTATAATTATGTCTACCATGGGTCTTGGGAGATTATGGTAGTTTGGCAATGTGGAATTATTTATTTATACTACAGGCACCAATACCATTATCTTCAATGGTAAAGTGGGATGACATGTGGGGAGATAGATTATAATAAGTGAACATGTAACTTTAGTAATTTTATTTAAAATTAGGAGACTTAGGAACTATTAGGTTATTATTTTTATTTATAAATTTAGTGAAAAGACAATAATTTTAGTTCCCATACTCAGCTTCTACATTTTTACAATATTTATATGGATGAAAATTGATATGAATAATGACATATAATATAGAATGGAATAATTTGGCACATTGGTGTAACATGTAAAAGACTTCATCTACTTCATGGATCTAAGGGAAACTAAGAAGTTATAGAGTAGTTTAATATCAATCACATGGAAAAGGGAATCATGGGTGACAAGCCTAATAATGTAAGGTAGATAAATGGTGCTTAATGACTCTCTCTTTGAATTATCATAGGATTTGATAGTGATAGTGTCTAGTTACATATCTACTACTTTATATCCCAAGTGTTAGATGAGTTTTAATGAAGAAATATTCAATCTTGAATCATTATCTATGAGAACCCACTTGATTTTGTGGTAGGAAATGATGGCTTCAATATATAATGGGTTATTGTGTAAAGGAACAAGGGATGGCATATCACTTTGATTTAATTTCAAATGATTCCATGGGTATAAATTCCCTTTAAACCCATAAATGATTGTAATTTAGTAGGATCAATGTCATTTGTCATCTTAGCCTATTGGAGAAGTTCATTTAATATTTTCATGTGAACTTTTAATATATGTAATAGATATATGATGGAAATATACATAGGTTTCTTGTTTAATTATTCACTAATATCATAATAATTCTCAATAAAAGAGGGAGATGGTTTGGATTTATAAGGTGCATACCCTTGAATAGGATTGGTAGTGGAAGATGGTGAAGGGCCTTGGAGAGTAACTTGTGGATGTTTAGTTGTGATTACGTAATTTTTATTTGGAAGGGAGTTACTTGAATTATAAAAAATAGATGAAGGACAATGAATATAATTAATCCATGAAGGTCAAGGCATGACTATGTTTTTTGACGTGGTGGGGAATTACTTGAATATGAAGGTGGAGGTCCTAAAATAGAATATATAACACTCTTATGAGTGTTAGATAGTGGATGAGGAGTGATATTAATAGTATAAATGTAATTTATATTAACATGACCCAAAAAATTTCTATAATTGTATGGGACATTATGATAACCAATTTGGTTGGTCTTGGAATCATGATCTTGATTATAATTAGGTTAGTTCTGATTTTGGCCTTGATCTTGGTTTTGATGATTCTTCTATTATTGATTATTTTTCTTTGGGAAGGGTTATTTTTAGATGTACATGTTTTTATTGTAATTGGAATCACTCTTTTATAACTCTATCTCTCCATGTTCAAGTAAATCCTAGATGAAATGATTGAGTTTTACACACACACACACACACACACACACACACACACACACACACACACACACACACACACACACACACACACACACACACACACACACACACACACACACACACACACACACACACACACACACACACACACACACACACACACACACACACACACACACACACACACACACACACACACACACATATCGCATGGACTTTGACATGATGATAATCACAATGCTCATTTTATCTATACCATGAAAGATTTGGTTTAGCCTATGGAAATCGATTTGGAATTAGCTAAAAAATTATATTAGATGAAACCTAATTTTGAAACATTACCTCAATGGTCTCATCGAGGTCACTAAAAACTTTGTTTTGATATTGGACCCTATATGGGGGTCTCCTTTGTAATGCGAGCATTTGATTGTGTGGAATGGCTTAGGGAGGTGGTGGTTTCACCATTTTAAAATTCCTGATTTATATTAATCCATTACCAACTATGTTTTTATTTTTATTAAAGGCCTTGGGTTTTTTTATAAGGGCTTACTTGAGTTTTTACTTGCAGTTATGTTATTTGATTCTGAGAGTATATTTTGACCAAACTTTTGTCAAAAAGTCCCTTTTCAATCTACAGACATTTTTATATGATTTCTTAAAATGTATTGGAATAATGGAGTTTTAAATTAAAGGCTTATTTAGCATTTATATTGTGTGTAAAATATTGGATAGCTACTTATCTAGTATATAATGTGGGAAACAACTAGGTAGGGCCCTCCATCTTTGAGAGAATGTAGAAAAAATATCTCCACCATGTTGTTTAATAGTATTCAAATCCACCATGGTCAATTCAATCTATATGTTATATGATAAATGTTTGACATTTTTTTCTAATAGGCCATCAAAAGTGGTGACTGGTCCCTTTGGCAAATGGAAGAACCACTCTAAGGCTTGTCCACTCAAATTGTGAGGAAACACATGAAGCAAGTAAATAATACTAAAAGATAATTTATGACATGTAATAGATAATTATTAGTAAGGTGGTGGTTTCACTATTTTCACACTCTTGATTTTTATGAATCCATTACCAACTATGTTCTTATTTTCATTAAAGACCTTAGGTTTTTTTAGAAGGGCTTGCTTGAGTTTGTACTTACACTTATGGTGTTTGATTCTAAGAGTATATTTTAACCAAACCTTTGTCAAAAATTAATTTTTAATAAACAAACATTTTTATAATATTTCCTCAAATGTATTATAATAATGAATTTTTAAATTATAGGCTACTTTAACATTGATATTGTGTGTAAAATACTAGATAACTGCTTATCTAGTATATTGTGTGGGAAATGACTAGTTAGGGCCCTCCATCTTTGAGAAAATGTATAAAAATTATCTCCACCATGTTTTTTAATATTATTAAAATCCATCATGGTCAATATAAGTTATATGTTATATGATAAATGTTTGATAAATTTTTCTAATAGGCCATCAAAACTAGTGACCGGTCCCTTTGGCAAATGGAAGAACCACTCTAAGGCTTGTCCTCTCAGATTGTGAGGAAACAAATGAAGAAAGTAAATACTACAAAAAGATAAATTATGTTATGAAATAAATAATTCTTGGGAAGGTGGTGGTTTCACTATTTTTACATTCCTCATTTCTATGAATCCATTACCAACTATGTTCTTATTTTTATTAAAGGCCTTTGTTTTTTTCAAAAGGGATTGATTGAGTTTGTACTTACACTTATGGTGTTTGATTCTGAGATTATATTTTGACCAAACCTTTTTAAAAAATTCCCTTTTCAATATACAACATTTTTATATGATTTCCTCAAATGTATTAGTATAATGGAGTTTTAAATTATAGGATACTTTAGCATTGATATTATGTGTAAAATACTAGATAGCTAATTATTTGGTATATTGTGTGGGAAATTACTAGTTAGGGCCCTCAATCTTTGAGAGAATTTAGAAAAAGTATCTCCACCATGTTGTTTAACATTATTAAAATCCACCATGGTTAATTCATGCTCTATTTTATATTAGAAATGTTTGACAATTTTTTCTAATATGTCATCAAAAGTGGTGAACTATCCCTTTGTCAAATGAAGGAACAAATCTAAGGCTTGTCCACTCATGACTATAATGAAATAAATGAAGCAAGTAAATACTAATAAAATCTAATTTATGTCATGCGATAGATAATTCCTATATATGATCTTATGGATCAACATTACCTTTATATTTATCAAACTTAGGCATCTCAAAGTGATGTGGGAAAAGTACTTGAAGGAAACTCATGTCAAATAGATAAGGGCACATGTCATCAAATTTATACTTATTACCTTAATTATGTGAAAATAGGGGGAGTTGATGCTAATTTTGAGGAATATATTGTTACAAATTAGAAGGAATATATTATTGGTTAAAAGGAATCCATTGTTTTTGTAATTATAAGATATCTTCTATTGTGAATTAGGTAATGTGTTTTGCAAATTACTCACTACATGCTATGGTGGGGTGGTTGCAACTTGTTGTTGTGGATTATTAGGGACTTATTGTGCATTATAAATAGATTATTGATTATTAAAGATGTATGATGTGTATTATTTTAAATTTTTTGAAAATATTTCATAGTAATTGTCTACTCAGAAGGAGATAATAAATCCATATTATATGTAGGATTAGCTAATGAGTTTTTTGGTTCCTCTAATGCCTAATTTGGTCTACGAATGAAGAGTTGTTGAATCAAGTCATATCCAAACAAGTTAAATAAATGAAGAGATAATAAAAATAAAACTAAATAATATGTTGTATAATGGAAGAAATCATTTATCTATATTAGGATGGATCTACAAGTTTACCCTTTCCTTTGCTAGATGATGTAATAAACAATTTTGGATTTTGATCAAGTGGCTGATATTGGCTAGTAGTTACCTCTTGAGGTATTTACTTTATTAAAAAAATTTAAATAATTGTTTCATGGAATTTTAGGTGGGAAATTAGACCCAAATTATATAAACCTTAAAAAGGATTCATATTTATCCTCCCATAGTTGGTTTTCATATTGGTTTTGACCTGATCTCATTATAGATGGGAGATCCTCAAACAAAGTTGGGTTATCCTTCCTATCCTCATTATTCTCAAAATTTATAAGATATGTAGGTGGATCATTAAAAAAATCATCTTTAAAATAAGGACCATAAGAGACACCACTACAAGTGTATCTATACATGTTTGAACTAACACGTAAGTTTGACTCGAAATAAGATGTTTGGGTTGATCTAATGTGAATGCATGAAATAGTTTATATTGATCAATTCAAAGTGGATTTTCAAAATTTTTGAGAATCATTTGAGATCAAAACATACCTTCATCAAATTTATAATTTTTAAAATTTTGACTTTAGTTTGAATTTGAGTTTGAACTTGAAATTAGAAATGGAATTGGAATTGTCTCAAGAAAATGAATTGGTTTGAAATTGAAATTATGATGGATTTTTAATTCAATTAAAAAATAAAGATTTGGGACCTAAATATAAATTATAAGCATGAAAATAATAAATGGACTAAAAAAATAATGGTACTAAATGAATAGTGTAATAGAACAATTGGGCAACATAACAATAAGAGGGTATAAAAAGTGATCAAAAATTGGGTAAGGTAGCACCTTATGATGCAAATGAAATATAATAATGGTACTAGACATATTAAAATTTTAATTTGTAAAAAATAATGGTATTACATGGCCAAATTTCAATTTGGAAAAACTAATTTTACTACATGAATAGTGTAATAGTACAATTGGCCATCATAACACTAAGAGGATGTAAAAATACTAAAAAATTATGTAAGGTAACACCTTATTGTGAAAATTAAATATAAAAATGGTACTATACATAGGATAATTCCAATTTGTTTGGAAATAATGGTGGTTGAAGGTTTTAATTAGTTACAAGTCATGACAATAATCATAACAAGACATTCATGAAGAATGGCCCTATTTTTAATGGTAAAAAGGGATTGCATCATAAAAATTGAGCCTTCCATATACTTTATTTGAGTGTATAAAATTAATGATTGATTTAATAAATTTATAAAATTTAGGTGAAAGACCCATCCTCTCTCAAAGTCTGTGTATGATAGGCAATCTTTGACACCTATTAGTTTTACACTTATACATCCATGAAGGTTCTACTACCAATAGGTAATAATATAAAGTTTTCATTAGATTATTAGATGGTCATTGAAGGGCACATAGATTTTGAATAAGATATTTAGGTTTTGGGATGTTTTTATTGTGATACATCCTCTACTAAAGAGACACTAGATTCCTTTATGGTGATGTGTAATGGCTTAGCCTCAAGGATTTAACCCTTTGATTTCAAAAAAACCATTATGGGGAATTTTTATATGACCTAAAAATACCTACCAATAATTTATATCCCCCTTTATATGTACGAGGATAGTATGAATGTTGGGATATAAACCCATAGTCACCATGCCCTAATGACTGGTGAGAAGGTGATGAAATCCAGCCTACACAACTAAAAGAAAAAATAAAAGAAGAATGTGTTTCTGATTATTAGGACCCCATGAATGGTCAAGATAATAAGATACACCAAACATTATTTTGGATAAAGAAAAAATAAAAAAAATAAAAACACTTAAATAAATAACATGAAATAAGGGTGTTTAATATATCTAAATGAAATGTTTATTATTTAATTAATCACTAAATCAAAATGTGAGTGAAAACTTGTTTTTTTATTAAAATAAAACCACTCTTTTAACTCACTAAACCTATAATAAATAATTTAGAGGGATTAAATATGTTTTTAGGCAAGTAATGGAATTTGAAAAGATGTAGTTTTAGCTCTCAATAAAATCTCACATAGGGTGATCTCACTATTAAACTTAGAAATCTCATCATTTTGTAGTCAATTGAAACATATTCTAGAGATTTAATAGAATAATAGGATGATCTCACCATTTTACTATATGATCTCACATTTTTCAATAAAATAACAACAAAAAACATTTTATATTCACCTTTATATAAAATCACTAATTAGCAAATTGACCTCCCCATTCTACAGTTAATTAAAACATAGTCTTTCTTTAAACCAATTTATTAGTGATTAAACCTCACCATAATTTAGGTCATTATTTATAATCTTATAAAACATGAAAGGATATATAGAGCTAAAAAATTGAATCCATTGTTCGACATGTCAATCTCACCACTCATTGAAGTGAACTCACCAATACACAAGGTGATATCACATTTGAAAATAAAACATTAAAAAGAGTGAGTGTAAAACCATCATTATATATGTTGATATTTCCATCATGTATGTTTATATAACATATTTTATGAAATCATAGAAAAAACAGAGAGTAGGGGATGTGAAACCACTAATGCACAAGTTGATGTCACTCTTAACAAGAATCAACCTGCTAACGCACAATGTGATCTCATCGATGCTCAGGAGATGACCAATAGTAAAAATAGTAAAAAATGAAATAAATAAAGGTAAAAAAGTGATCTAATTTCATAATTATAATATCGATAAGGTATTGAAGAGGTTTATGGGGTACATAGGTCCCATTAGGCATGTCAAATGTAAAACAAAATTACAAGAGGGGTTAGTTTATTTAATAAGCTATTTAAAATATAATAAATTCATGAAACACAAATTTTCAAGAATGATTCCTTGGAATGGGTAAGACTTGAAGAAAAATACTTAACAATAGAATCTAAATAAGAAATTTTCACCTTCTCTTTGGATGTTTCCTTTGAATCTAACACATATACATGTTTGTGTTAGATGTAGAGCTAAAACTCATCATTAATGTCATATCATGAATGCCATAAAAATATATCCAAGCACTATATGAGTGATTTGTGGACTAATTATAAGAAAAGGGGGTGAAGTTTTCTTAGGATTTTTATAGAGTTTCTTTATACTAAAAATATTGTTTACAATGTGAGGAAGACCCTAAATTAATAAGCAAGGAGAATGATTTGTGACCATCCATCTTGATCTCCAAATGGAGGGTTATAAATGAGTCCTCACCTTCCATTAATGAAATAGGATAAAGATGTAAGAATGAGTGATGGGTTAAAATTTATGATATTTATTACATTAATGTTGATATTTTTCCAAGTTTGATAAATTGATCCATGATGTCACCACTTTTTTGAATATTTATTTGAATAATTCCAATAGGAGCCAATTCCAAGTATTTTTTACTTAGTGAGAAGTTGGATTTGTAATTCAATTTGATTATCTAGATAATCTTGATTATACTTTTTTCTAATATTGAGATTTGAATAAATGCCCAATTTAATTAGTGAAAAATACCACAAACAAATCAAAATTTTGGCTCGAAGAGAATTAGACAAAGGTAATAGATAGTTGATGAGTCCATAGAATGGTTCATTATATCCAAGTAATGAACTTATCTATCCCCTATTATACTCTCTCTTAATGTATTTGAATTTTCATTCTATAACATGTTTATAATATAAAGTGGAAAATGAATATGTCAATGTTTCTTGTTTTACCACTATGTTCTATCCAATTGTATAGAAAATCCATTAGTTTTATATGTGTAGGTTTCATAAGCACATTATGATTGAATACTATGATTTTGGAAAATAAGAGGACCATTTGAATACCATTGAAGAATACTATGGAAAAATTCAAGTTAGATCTAGAGTCTATTAGTATGGCTTTGGTGTCTACTATTATAGCTTTAGATTCCATTAATTTATATTCATAGTCTACCAATCCTACTATAAAGTCTACCAATATAGCTCTGGATTCCACTAGTATACATCTAAAGGGTGTCGATGTAGGTTTGAAGTCACTCAATTATGACACAAAGATCATTGAAGTGTGTTTTGGTATCATGAATGCTTAATAAATAACCTTATGAAAATTTTAAGTAAATTACATATTAGTGAGGAAACTAACCAAGTATAATATTCTTATTTATATACATCATATTTTTAGTAATGTTTTGTAAAGGAATCATTGACCAATTTTTCCCCTAGGCTAAAATGTCAACCCCTATAGTTCAATACTTGACTTGTCAAGCCTCCTAATATTTTTGATATCTATATTGCTCTTGTGATGTCCTTAAATTGTATTTTTTAGGTCTTATTATCATTTTTTAAGGTTTCATTACATGCACTAAAGGTTATTTATAAAATAATGATGTGATGGCATGTTATGATTGATAAAATGATGCATTAGATCTTTAGGCAGGTGTTCCCAAAGTGATAGAAAATAAATAAAGTGTCTCTAGAGGTCTATAGTGGCATAAAACATGATTAGAAAATTTTAAGTTAATTTAGCATATTTTAAGATTTTTGGAGAAGTTAATATGTGTATTTGGCATAGTTGCCTTGTTATTTTAGGTCTCTCCTTGAGTCATACCAATGTGATAATAGAGAAGCATATTTAAGATATCATATGAGGTATTTTTAGGAGTTTTAATTATGTTAAGTAGGGTCCTAATTCACACTGCATGTTGTTATATCATACTCTAAATCTTCTACTCAAATGAGTAAATTTTTTTGCCTTAACTAATGCATCAAGGGTCTAGTGAAGTCAATACAAGTAATCAAGTGAATGAGTTAAGCATGAAATGATGATTTTAAATAATGAATACAAATTTATAACATTAGGAATAAATGTACAATTGATAAATATGGCATAGTTGATAATGGTAACATTTCTTATAGGTTCCTTCTTTCTCTGAGAAGCATTTTCAAAAAGAATCACAAGCTTTGGGAGCAAATGAAAGCTATTTTTATACATTTTCATGAATGGGAGGTGACCATATATCTCAATTAGGTTAAGACCATTATTGGTTAGGAAAGGACAGATTAATTAGGTCAAATATGAATGTATTTTTCTCTCGTGTTCTTTGTAGCCTCACAAAGGATATTTTTATATTATCATTACATATAAAGGAGATAGAGAGGGATCCTAAGATTTTGGTCAAAGTAGGGGGTAATAATACAATTAATATTTATGTCATTTGGTTTTTGGTTCAGATCTTTCCCTCTATGAATAATCATGAAGGCCGTATGTAAGTCTAAAACCCTTTCTAAACCTTAAGTCTCAATGTTGAGCATGGTAGATGCATGAACAAGCTAGTGAAGATAGAGTAAGTATTTTTAGAGACTCTTAAAGGTCTAAGAGACCTTATAAAATTCATATATACCATTATTTTTCATGTGGGAGTAATTTAAAGGCATGTTTCACACGTAAGATGAGGAGAAAATAGGATATGAAAGGTATGTGTGTGCATGATATCTAAGCTGTGAGAGCCCAAATGGGGTGAAGAAGGCATAAAATAGGTTTGGAATATGATTGAGAAAGCCTATTATTTATGAAGGAATCAAACCTCAAGTTTTTTAATGGTACAATGTCTCAATCCTATTTAAAACTTAAGAGGGTCATGGAAATCTTGAATATCATATTAGAAAAAACAATATAAGATTGGTTTCTCATCCCTATAAATGATTAAAACATGTTAAATTCACATTTGATCAATTTTAAATCACACCATCATTATTTTAATTGGTTTAAGAAAGAGATATATGAAGTCATTTTGCTTAGTGGATTGTGTAAGCCAAGACAGATTGTGTGAACATGGATGAGTACTATGAAGTTTCCAAATACATATTTAAAGTGTATTAAACCTATTGGAGTGAATAAAAGAAGTTTAAAAATATTTTTTCACAATTTTACACAATTATGTAATTGAAAATTTTGTCTCAAAGTTATAAAGCATATGAAAGTTGAAATTTTAGGTCAAATTGTTACCTACAAGCTTGTGTATGCAAAGTGAGGAAAACATGGAGTATGTGGAGATTGAGGGATGTTCATAGGTATGAAAATTAAAATTAGGGTAAATAGGAACACATATAGACTCTCCAAAAAATTTAAAATACTATCATAATAGTTATGATGATTATAAATAAGTGTTAAGTCACCAAACATAATCATAGGCCTAATTGAAGATCCCAGACTTGCCTATCCAAAAATAATGGAGAAGTGAGCACATTTGTTTTGATTTTGATATAAATAAGGGGTGAAAAGTAATCATGAAATAATATTAATTTTTTTTATATGTTTCATTTATAAAATAATAATGCAAAAAAGTTTCATTTTATAACTCAGATAGTTAACAAGCTTAGGAAACCACCTATAGGCTTGGCCTTGAAGTATGGAGGTCTTGTACTAGTTTTAAGGTGAATTTGTTGAAGGAAGCATATATTAGAGTTGGGATAACCTAGGAATATATTTAAATTAAATTTATAAGATATCATATTAATTAAAAAATATCAAACAAGACATTAGAGTCACTTTTGCATGATGGCTCCTTAAACCCTTAGCAAAGACTTATAAGCAAAGAAGTCAAAATTAGGCATGATGAACACTCAAAACATGGGTCAGAACACCTAAAAGTAAGTTTTGGAAGTTTTAAAGATTTATGAAGGCATTTTTATCTAACAAAGTGACTTTTTAAGGCCTAGAGACCTAATGCTTCTCTCTCGACCTAGTCTACTAGGTTTGCTAACCCGAAAAGCAACATTCTCATGCTTGGAACTTAATTAAGGGTTACATGGGTTATAATGAATATTTTTTTTATGTGGAAAGGGTATTTTAATTATTAATATTGGTATTATTTTACTCTTCAAATACCCCAACTATATGAATCATTTATAAGAGATCAACCACCTCAAAGCATTATTTACCCTTGTGAAGAACTTAAGAGAGCATTATTTTTTATTAGAACGTGGATGAGAAGATTCATGAGAATAATTAGTGTTTGGGGATGTTATATAGGTATATCAACTCAAATATTTTTGTATTTAGATGTAACTTGGGGATTTTTTATTTATGAATAATCCCTCAAAATGAAACATGCCTAAAACCCTGACAATGACCCCAATGGAGGAGATTAATTTCTTAAACACTCAAAATTCATTTAATTAACCTAGAAAATAACTAAAAACCATTATTCATTCAAAGAGGGTCCTTATTATGAACTTTTCATGTACTTGTACTTGTATATATGCATTTAATGTTATCTTTTTATAGAGTTTTGTGCTTAAATAGGGTTTTGGACATCTGAGCTTATGAAGACCATTAGACAGGCTAGTGTGAAGAGTCTTATACCTTATTAGACCTCAAAAATCCACTTTTTTACTTATAAAATTACTCATATAGGTCAAAATTCCATAGATAGTGTAGAAATACTTATGAAAAGGTGATGTAATCACCTAAGAGAGATAGAACAATAGGGTTAGATCACTTCAAGGCCATGGGTCATTTCACAACATTGTATTTATGATCTGAGATAGGTTTATCAACCTTGATACAAGTTATGGAGATTTTATTTATATTCCAATTATTAATACTAAGTAATTCATACCTATTGAAGATTATGGATAGTTTGATAGCCCTTGAAACATCACAAAAAATTTTGGTTGATACTCTTTAGAGGCTCATTATATCATGAATAAGTCTAAATATGTGACTATCAATAGGCTTGAGCATGATATCTTGTAATATAATTGAAAATTCTTGTGAGATAGATGTATAGTTAGATTGATGGGTTTCAAGACACCTAATAAAATACGATTATCATTGTAACATTAGCATGAAGGTTCTTCAAACATATGCAAAGTATTAAGGAGAAGGGTAGAAGGTAGTTCAAGATGAATTTGATGATAAAGAATAACACTTATCACTTCTAAACAAGAACAAAAATTTCAAGAGAGAAGAGTTGTGTGCCACTTATATAGTAATTCTATGAATAGATCATCATCAATCAAGTTGACACATGTGAAGGAGGTTTTAAGACTATTTATAACTCTTTTCTTGATTTTAACTGATCCTAGAATAGTGACACTTGTCAATGAGCTCCTTTATTCCTCTCTCTCTCTCTCACACACACAATTCTCACTTTCTCTATAAGTATGCCTATTTTTGGAATTTGTATGGATTTTCCACCTGAGTATGGTAAATCCCTAATCATTTTTATGCCTTGGATGATTAAATATTACTATTTTTACATCATTTTTTTATTTTACTTAGTGTGTATGCATTTATAATTGATCTTGTTAATTGGTTTTCTTGGTCTTCCTTAGCATGTTGTCCTATTATAACACCTATATGTATTTTGAAAGATTTTTTTGTAGGTCATGTGAAGTTTAAGGGTTGAGTTCTTTTTTATATTCATTAGTATCATTTTATAACTCTTTATTAATCATTATATCCTAAGAATCTATAACAACATCCACATTTAAATGCTGATGTAAGCTATTCATCGTGGGAGTAGTGTAAGTTCATATTAATCTCATGGTATACATGTGCAAAAGTAGTTGGTTGGTAGTGATGAATCATTTTGGTGTATCACATCCATAATTAGGTTTATTTCATGTTATCCCTATCCCATTTCTTTAAAATCTATTAGTGTGGAATTGTGAGCCTAATTGATACATCAAGGAGAGATAGCCTTATAATCTAGAGACTTAATCCACCTATTAGACCACTAATAGCCTAGGATTATCTCCATATTAACCCAACTTATGAAGTATTGAAAAAACTTCCAAGGGTTAAAATTTGGGTGGTAACAATTCTATAATTACTAGTGGGAAAAGAGACTTCATCCATTAAAGAGTGATTGGTGTGATTTTCAATGCATCATCCTTTGGATGGATAAACACAAACACCCATGGTGACTCTAAATTTATTCAACTAGTTTTAACATCCCATGTATCATATTAAGAAAGTACTCTTTCATTTTTTCCTTTCTCATGAGGTTTCATGGTTGAGTTTGGTATTTATTTCTACCTTAATCAAGTTTATGATCCACATCAAACTCATGTTGATCCTTGTCAATAGTTTGTTCAACCTTCTTAGTATCATGTTAATTCTTATTAGCCTTGTTATCAAGAGTATGACCCTTCTTATTTTCTTTAATAGTCTTACCAAGATACTCCACCTCTTTGGCAACCCTTTTATCCTTATAATGAATCTTGTCAAGACCATGTGGCTCCTAGTCAAAATTGTTACATTTCAAATCAATTTATCTCAATATATAAGAAAACACTCTTGAGATATGAAAGGTATATGATAGGTCTAGATATACAAAGGGAGTATGGTTTAAGTATTCCTACTCATCTCATTAAAAATGTGAGAGACTCATCATAGTTGATGAAGAGAGTGTGGCCACTTATTAAGAGATAAAACTTACAAAGACTCACTAGTGACATGATGGACATAGGTGACTTAATTTAATGCATATAGGACAAGCTAATATTTCATGAAGCGTAGCAAGTTCAATGATATCAAACTCATGTACCCTCTCTTATACCACCTCAATCCTCTATTGTGACACCTATTCTTCTTCAAAATACTGAGTCAAGTGAGTTTCAAAGTGTCTCAAGTCCTTAACTTATCCCTCATACCTTCCCATCTTGGAATTGAATCTAAGATAATGTCAAAAAGAGGAAGCAAGTTATTGTTGAGAGGGTTAATGATCAAGACAAATCAGAATTAGAGTGTTTGATTACTACTTGGAGGGAAAATAATGAGGTTATATTGGTAAAAAAAATCCATTCTCCTTCTTCAATACCCCCCACCCCCAAAAAAACAAAACAAATCCCTTAAGATTCCAAGTTGAAATCAAGTTGTGAAGTCATGGGATAAGCAAAGTGTAACAAGTTTAGATTGGGGAATTGAGACCAAAGAATAACTTAAACATATTCAAGCCCCACACATCCCTAAAGGTAATAAAGACTTCCCATATTGGAAATAAATTTAAAATAACATTTAAATTAATAATGAAGTCCTTGTGGATAAAGTTTAAAACTAAAACATTTCAAGGATTCAAGGGTTCATTGTTAAATGGAAGGAAAAGAGGGATAAGCTCATTGATCATGAGAGCTCAATTTTTTTTTTGTGAGGTTGAACAACCCCTCCTTAATGAAGATAATCAAATTATAGATGTAGATCACTCCTAATAAGGCTATTAATAATATACATTAATTGTATATGATGAATAAGTCATAATTATAGCACCTCTTGGTGAAGAAAAAATAATTCAATCTTTAAATATGAAGGGAGAAGTGATCTTGATGAAGAGATTTTAGTTGATATTGAGATAGATGACCTATAAAATAAAAAATATGAAGTCTTTAGTGGGATCATAATGGTTATTAGTGAGCAATAGATAAAACTTGAGGAAGCAAACTTAAAGATGTGTCATGACTCTATTGAGGAGTTTGAAGTCTTTGACAACATTATATCTCCTAAAGAGAAGTATGAGGATGTTATTCACGTTGTATTCATTAAAAATAACCAAAGAAAAGATCCAAATGAGGACTAGAATTAGGACATTGAGTTCTTTCAAGATATTGAATTCCTTTTCAAAGGTACACTTCATATTGGAAATCATGCTCATGAACAGGTTGATCAAGGCATATTCATTGAAGATTATGATGCAACTTGGAATGAGTATGCAAAAATTCTTAAATAGATTGATTAATTTGAAGAAATTTATAAGAAACATTATGTTAATCAATATGTCATAAAGGCACAAGAACAATGCCTATATGGATCATCATTGGATGAGGTTATAGTTATTCCTATAAATTAGAATGTGATCACTAGTGAGGCTCTCTTCAAGATCAAAGAACAACATAAGGTAAGTATTGAATCATAAGATGAATTTGTATTCATATATGATTTGTTTTTTGTTGTGGATTCACTTGAGAATATTCCAAGAGGATTGTTAATCAATAGGAGGGTGAATCTAACAAGATCAAGGTCTAAGAGGAAACTTTCCTTATATGATTTTCCAATTCATGAAGTAAAAGATCTCAGAAACTTCCCTTTTGATCAAGGAGGAAAAAGATATGTTGAGGTAATTTATGTGTAGTAGGTTGCTTATGCTTTTTTTTCCCAAATTTCTTGTTATCACAAGTGTGTTGTCTTAATTTTATCTAGTTGTGTGGGTTTTCCTTTGTTTTTATGTGTTTGTGATGGTAAATTAGCTATCTTGTATGGTATCAAGATATTGCATTCAAATATCAAGGTATAATAAAGTTTGTAGTAGATTTAAAGTGACTCCATTCCTAATGAAAGGATAAAGCTACTGGTTTAGTAAGCATGTAGACATTCTACCCCTATGAATCACCAAATTATTGACCAATTTGTAGCCCCTGGGATAAAGGGTCAACCCTTATAGTTCAAGACTTGACTTGTCATTCATCCTAACTTTTTTGATATCCATCTTGGTCTTGTGATGTCCTAAAATGGTCTTTTTGAGGTCTTATTAGTATTTTTTAAGTTTTCATTTCATGCACTAAAGTTTGTTTGAACAATCATTATCTAATAGTATGTTAAGAGTCATACAATGGTGCATTAGGCATTTATGAAGGTGTGATATAAGTGACAATAAATAAATAAATAAAGTGTCTCTAGAATGTTATATTGGCATACCACCTACTTAGAAAATTTTAAGGTAACTTAGCATATTTTAAGGTTTTTAGAGAAGTAAAGATTTGTATTTTGCATAGTTGCTTTGTTATTTTAGGCCTCTCCTTGAGTCATACCCTTGTGATAATAGATAAGTATATTTGGGATGTCATATTATGTATTATTAATAGTTTTAATCATTTAAAATAGTGTCATTAGTCATAATTCATGTTTTTATAACATACTATAAATCTTTTAATCAAATGATTCATTTCCATGTCTTAACTAATGCATCAAGGGTCTAGTGAATTTAGTGAAAGTGATTAAGTGGATGATTTAGGTGTGAAAGGATACTTATTAATCATAAATAACACTTTATAACATCATTATTATAGGTAAAAGTGATAAATATTTCATATTTGGTAGTGGTAACATTTATTGTAAGTTCCTTCTTTTTCAAAGAAACATTTTAAAGATGAATCATGACTTTAGGAGCATATGAAAGCTTGTTTTATACAATTTAATTAATGAGAGGTGTCCATATATATCACTTATGTTCAAACCATTCTTTGTTGGGAAAGGAGATGTCAAATCAAGTCAAATATGTACCTAATTTTCTCTTGGGTTCCTAGCAGTCTCACAAAGGATAGTTTAAGATGTCCATTCCATATAAAGGAAAGAGAAGCATATTATTATTTTGGGAATATGAGGGGGTAATAATTTAATTTATATTTATGTAACTATTTTTTTATTTTAGATCCCCTCCTTTATTAATAATTGATAATACCATATGTAGGTCTAAAACCCCTTCTAAACACTACATCTCAGTTTTGAGCATGGTGGATACATGAATGAGCTAGTGGAGATAGAGTAAGTATTTGGAGAGAATACTAAGGATTTTATATAACTTATCACATTCCTATCTACCATTATTTGAAATGTGGAAGTAAAGTATAAGCATGTTGTAAGTGTAAGATGAGGAGAAAAATTGGCTATAGAAGGTATGTGTGTGCATTATACCTAAGATGTGAGAGCTGGAATTGAGAGAAGAATGCATGTAATATGTTATGAAAATGATTTAGGAAGCTTATTTTTTATGAATAAATAAAACCTTAAGTTTTTTAATGGTATAATGTCTCAATATTATTGAAAACTTATGAGGGTCATGAAAATATTGAATGTCATATTAGAAAAACCAATATCAAATTGATTTCTCATCCCTATAAATGACTAAAACATGTTACATTCACCTTTTATAAATTTTAAATAAAACCCTAATTATTTTTCCTTGGTTTAATAAAGAGATATATGAAGTTATGTTTCTTAGAGGACAGTGTAAGCCAAGACAGACTATGTGAACATGGAGGAGTATTGTGAAGTTTCTAAATGCATATTCAAAGTGTATTATACCTATTAGAGTGAATAAAATAAGTTTTAAAAAAAAAAATTAACAATTTTTGACAATTATATCATTTAAAATTTGGTATCAAAGTTATAAATCAAAGGCAAGTTGAACTTTTATGTCAAATTACAACAAACATGACTATGTGTGTAAAGTGAGGAAAATATGGACTGTGTGGTGCTTGAGGTATGTTCATAGGTTTGAAAATTAAATCTATAGTCAATGTGAACACATATAAAATCTCCAAAAAATGTAAAATACTATCACAATATTCAAGAGGCTTATATAGAAGCATTAAGTCTTCAAGCACAATCATAGGCCTAATTGAAGATCCCAAATCTGCATATCTAAAAAGAATGGAGAAGTGAACACATTTGTTTTAATTTTGAGATAAATAAGGGGTTAAAATTAATCAAGATACACTATTAAATTTTTTTATAACTTTCATTGAGATAAAACTAACTTAAAAAGGGGCATTCTTTAACTCAGATAGTTAATAAGCTTAGGCAGCTACATACATGCCTAACCTTGAAGTATTGAGGAATTGTACTAGTTTTAATGTGGTTTTTTGGAAGGAAGGATAATTTATATTTGGGATAACCTAGGAAGATATGGTAATGTAAGTTATAAGCTATTATGGTAAGTGAAAAGGATCAAACAAAATATTAGGGTCATTTTTACATGGTAACTCCTAAAACCCTTATCAAAGACCTATAGGTACAGAGGTTAATATTAGGCATAATGAATCCTCAATAAATATAATATAACACCTAAAAGTAATATTTTTAAGGTTTAAATATTATGTGAAAAAATTTATCCAATAGAGTGCATTTTGGAGGCCTAGAGGCCTAAATATTCTCTCTCAATTTAGTCTATCAAGCTCGCTAACCCAAGAAGCTACATTCTCATGATTGGAAATTCATTAAGGGTTTACATGGGATCCCAATGAGGTTGTGAAATGTCAAAATATTTTTTTAATTAATAATCCTAATAGTAATTTACTCTTAAAATACCCTAACCTTATGAATCATTTCTAGGTGAGCAACCACCTCACAAGCATTGTTTGGCCTTATGAAGAATTCTAGAGAACATTGTTTTTTACTCAAAACATATATGAATAGATTCACAGGACTAATTTGGTTTTGAGTATAAGGGAGAGGTATACTCCATATAATATTATGTTATTTATAGGTAACTTTGGGATCTACTCTTTATGAACAATCCTTAAGAATGAAACAAGCCTAAAACCTTCATAGTGGCCTAATGGAGGAGATTAATTTCTTAAACACTCCAAATTAATTTAATTGACCTATAAAATACCTAAACACCATTATTCACTCCAAGAGGGTCCTTTATATGTAATTTGCCTATACTTTCACTTATACAACTGCATTTAATTCTATGTTTTTATAGATTTTTTGGCTCAAAATAGGGTTTTAGACATATGAGTTGATGAAGACCATAAGAGAGGATAGTGTGAAGAGTCTTATACCTTCTCAAAACTCAAAAATCCACTCTTTTTCTTTTTAAATTACTCATACAGGTCTAACTTTTATAGAAATTCTTGTGAAAAGGTGATTTAGTCACTTAGGAGAGATAGAGTAGTAGAGTTAGATCAATTGAAGGCCATGAATCATTTCAAAACATGGCCTATATGCTCTAAGATAGGTCTATCAACCTTTATATAAGTTCTCATAAATATTTTATTGTTATTCCAATGGCTAATACTAAGTAATTTAAACCTATGAAATATTATAGATAGTTTGATATCCCTTGGAACATCATATAAAGTACTGTTTGATGCTCTTTATATCCTTATTAGATCATGAATAAGTCCAATTAGGTGATTATCAATAGGTTTAAGCATGATATATTGGAATATCATTGAAAAACCTTTGTGAGAGAGGTGTAGTGAGACTGATAGGTTTCAAAACAACTAATAAAACATGATTATCACTCCAACAACAACATGAAGGGTCCTCAAACATATGCAAAGTGTCAATGAGAAGGGTCGAAGGTAGTTCAAGGTGACTTTAATGATCAAGAATGTTACTTGTCACTTCTAAACAAAAAGAAGAATAGTTTCAAGAGAGAAGAGTTATGTGTCACTCCTACACCAATTGTATAAAGAGATCAACATCAAGGAAGTTGACACACTTGAATGATATTTCAAGGTTATTTTTAAATCTTTTATTACTTATAACTGATCCTATAATAGTGATACTTATCAATGATCTCTCTCTCTCTCTCTCTCTCTCTCTCTCTCTCTCTCTCTCTCTCTCTCTCTCTCTCTCTCTCTCTCTCTCTCTCTCTCTCTCTCTCTCTCTCTCTCTCTCTCTCTCTCTCTTCCCCTAAGTATGCCTATTTTTGGTATTTCTAAGGATCCTCCAGTTGAGAATGGAAAATACCCACTCATTTTTATTCCTTGGATCAATAAAGACTATTATTTTTACCTCCTTATTTGACTATACTTATTGTGTATGCATGGGATAATTATCTTGTTAAGTGATTTTCTTTGTCTTCCTTGATAGGTTGTCCTATTCTAAAATCTATACACAGTTTGAAAGCTTATTTTTTAGGTCATGTAAAGTATTCAAGTTAAGTGTAAGGTTTGAGTGAGTTTTTATATTCATTAGTGTCATTTTAGACCCCTTGATTATTCCTACTAGCTTAAGCATCTATCATAACCTCCACAATGAAATATTAATGTAAGATATTTAGATTGAGAGTAGTATATGTTTAGATTAGTCTCATGGTCTACATGTGTAAATGTAGTTGGTTTGTAGTGATCAATAATTTTGGTGTATCACCTCCATGGTTAGGTTTCTTTCATATTATCCCTCTCCATTTTCTTTACAAGATAGTAATGTAGAGTTTTGATCCTAATTGATACATCAAGGGAAGCTAGTCACATAATCTAGAGATTTAATCCACTTATTAGGCTACCCACAAACTAGGATTGTCTCCATATTGCCCCAAATTTCAAAGGATTAAACAACCTTCTAAGGATGTAAATTTAGGTGATAACATGTATCATTATGAATATTTTGGAAATTGGTTACTAGATCATACATAATTGCAATTAAATATATTATTACTATCAATAGTCAAAAGGATATAGATAAAAACCTACACATTTGTTCCACCATTTATCTTGAAATGTGGAAGGTTGTTTTAACTTCTTTTATGTTTTGAAAATAAATTAGATGTGGTTCGTAATCATGTTATGGAATGGTTATTCTGATTAGCTATGGTAAACATGTTGGAAATATAACCGACTCTTAATTGATTAGTAGCTAGTATTAAGTAAGATAAATAAATATTAATATTAATTTGTTACATCTTGATTCTCTCATGAAACTAATTTACTTAATTATCCATGGATTAATAAGTTTGATTTAATTGATTGTTACTTTTTGACTAAATCATAAGTCATATGTTGTTATGAGATAGATGTATGTTACTTAGATTTCTTGAGTTCATTATTTAGAGATGATGATTTATGAGTTATGTACATAATGATTATGTTACATTTTTTGTTATAACATTATTTAATAAGTATAATGATATACTTGAATAACTACCTTCTTGTTGTGAGGTGGATGTAGGAGAATTCATCCTTCAAAGCATGATGAAGGGAAAACATCATTAGAGGCTGGCATAGATGGAGATAGTGAAGGATGATAGAGGAATTTATAATAGCCTTATACAAACCAAAATATATTAAAAATGTTATATGCATTGTGTGTTTAAATTATTAGATATTATAGTTTGTGTATTTTAAATGTTAGTATGTAGGTATGGAATAAATCTTGTATGTGATTTCATTTTGTATGTAGATTCAATACTTGATATTGTAGTAATATTACATGAGGTTACTTTAATTATATTTGTATATGATTTATGAGAGTGAATCAAATAATAGATATCAAATTATAATTTTATTTATATACTAGTAAAATGTCTTTATAAATGTCATTAAATATTTAGCTTATAATTATTGATATTCATAATATCAATA
>JARHVA010005248.1:0-92500 GCA_037957365.1 Torreya grandis | reverse complement strand
CTCTATTTGATCCTAACCAATTTTCTACTAAATAAGCAATAAAGTTAGATCAGATTCTTGCAACCATAAATGAGACTAGGGATAGAGTCATATCCCTAGAGTAAGAAATTAATGGAAAGGAGGAAGAATCCCATAAGGATGAGCTTGAATATCATCATTATAAGTAATAAATCCCTCAAGAGTAGAGACACAAGGAAGTGCCTCAAGACGTAAGAGCACGTGTAGCCACATAATTGGCAAGGGATATAAAAAAGGTGAATCAACCTAAATTTGATAGAATCATTATGGGAGATATAATTAAAGCATGGTTAACTAAAATGGATAAGTATTTTTAGATTTAAAACTACTCTGAGGTCACCAAAGATGCTTGGGGAGCTTATCAATTGGTTAGTAGTTGGAAATGAATATGAAATAAACCACCACTTCTTGAGAGTAGTTTGTGACATTATTTAGATCATAGTGGCTTTCACAATTGTATTTTGACCAAAATTTGATAGATTTTCAAAATCTAAAGCAAGGAGACTTATTCGTAAATGAGTAATATGAATATTTAACCAAACTTTTGAAATATGTACCTTAGTATTAGGTAGATGAGAGGTTTAAGATTATGAATTTAATCTAGGATTAAAACACTAGATTGGTGGAGAGGTGGACATTCATGGACCATCTACCATGGACCAAGTATTTAAGTAGGAACAAAAGTTAAAATATCTTGGTCAAGTTAGGGACAAGTTTAATAAAAATATTAGAAGTCAAATCCAAATTTGAACAAGAAAAATTGGAAGCAAAGGAGTGGAGACTCCGAGAGTTAGTTCATGAATCAAAATTATAGACTCAATAGTGGTTTAGGTAGTAAAAAATTGGGTAATTGTTCCAAGAGTGGTTTCAAGGGAAACCAACAATATGATAGGAAGGGACCACCAGGAGGTTGCTTCATCTATGGAGGTGATCATTTTTCATGTGAATGTACCCAATATAAGTTGAGGAACAAAGGTTTTAACCCTAAACAAGGAAATTTTCAACAACATATTCATGCAGTGGTTGATAATCAGTAAGCTAATTTCCAAGCATCACCCATAGATATGTTAAGTATTTTTTTAAACATCTAGTTTCCATTTTGATATATATATGATCTATAAAATGTTTTATAGCTCTTAGGATTCTAAATAAATTATCTATGAGAGATAGTGTAATGGAAAATGCCTAGTCAGTATAATATGGGAATGACTCTAAAGTTTGAGGTAATAAGTGTTTAGTTGAAGAAAAAACTTTGTTGCTATAATTCACAATGGTTGTGGATCTTTATGTAGTACCACTAGGGTCATATGATGTGATCTTAGGATTCAACTGGCTTATGAATCACAAAGCTAAGGTTGACTATTATTTGAAAAGAGTGGAGTGTCTTGATGAATTTGAAAATTAGATACTAATTCAGGGTAAGAAAAAAGAGTTAAGGCTTAGGAAGATTTATGCAATGCAACTTAGAAAGGCCCAAAGTAAGCGATGTCAAGCATTTATCATCAAGATAAATGAAATGGAGGAAACTAAATAACCATAAATTGAATATTATCCTTTCCTTAGGAATTTTAATGATGTGTTTCTAGAATAATTTCTAATATTACCTCCTAAATGAGAGTTTACCTTTTCTATTGATATCAAACTAGGATCAAAACCTTAATTTAAGGCTTTATATCAAATGACAACCACTAAATTAGTAGAATTGAAGACATAACTTCAAGAATTATCATCAAAAGTATTAATTAGACCAAGTATGTCACCATGGGGTGCACCAATTTTTTTTATTAATAAAAAGGATTGAACCCTTTGACTTTGTAGTGATTATAGAATGTTGAATAAAGTAACCATCGAGAATAGGTATCCACCACCTTGAATAGATGATATTTTTAATCAAATGTGAGGAGTAATTATCTTATCTAAGATTTATCTTAGAGATAGATATCATCAATTAAGGAAAAAAGATGAAAATATTCCAAAGATGACATTTAGAAATCACTATGGACATTACAAGTTCATGATATTATTGGTTGGGTTGATGATTGCACCTAAAAAATTCATGAATCTTATGAATAGTGTGTTTAGAGATTACCTATATCATTTTGTTTTAGTCTTTTTACTGACAATTTGATTTATTCCAAGGATGAATAGGATCATCTTCAATATTTTTATCTAGTTTTACAATGTTTATGAAAACACACGTTGTATGGAAAATTGTCCAAGTGTGCCTTTTTCAAAAGAAAGTGAAATATTTAGGACATATTATCTTAGTAGATCACATATTTGTTGATTTGTCTAATATAAGAGCCATTTTTGAGTGGTCAACACCAAAAAATGTGCGTGAGTTTATGATTTTCATGGGATTAGTAGGATATTACATTAAATTCATCTCAAATTTTCCCAAGATAACTAATCCAATTCCCTCTATATAGTATAAGAATTAGAGTTTTATCTAGTTAGATAAGTGTGAAGTTGATTTTTAGGAATTGAAAAGAAGGCTTACTTTATCACCAATGTTAATAAATTTTTATCCCAATGATCAATTTTTAATAATCATAAATGCATTAGGGGATGGACAAGGAGGAGTCCTTATGTAGGATGGTATATTATTAGCTTATGAGTCAAGGAAGTTGAAACCTTATGAGGTGAATTATGCCCCTCATTATCTTGAACTTATAGTAATTTTCCATGGTTTATAAGTTTAGAGACATTATTTATTGGAAAAACCATTTGAGCTAGGATTGATAATTTAGGGTTCAAATACATTTTCACCCAATCAAATTTGAATGCTTATTAAAGGTGCTAGTTAGATTTTTTATCTAACTAAGACTTTAATTCTATTACATCAAAGGTAAAGAGAATATATTAGATGATTCCTTGAGTCATATAAGGTACATAACATTCTTGGCTACTATCAAGAGTACTTTTAGGGATTGTGTGATTGAGTTCTCACTAGGAGATGAATTTTATGATCAAGTTAGTAAAGCTTTATCTGAGAATGCTCAAAATCCTAGGTATAGAGGATAAAAATTTGATCATGATGATATTTTATGTTATAAAATAAGGATGTATGTGCTAGATTGGGAAAATCTGAGGAGCATAGTGCTAAAAGAACTACACAATGCCCTGTATTCAAGACATCTATGAGTAACCAAGCTTATGGAAGATCGTAGACCACTTTACATCTATAAGTGAATCAAGAAAGATGCAATGGACTTAATTTCATGTTGTCTAGAATGTCAATGAATGAAAACTAAACATGTACATTTTGATGGATTTCTATATCCAGATGACATACCCAAGTAGAAATGGCAAGTAATTAGTATGGACTTTGTCCAAGTATTTCCATTATAATGGAATAGGCATGACATGATCTTGGTTATTTTTTATAAATCAACCAAGGTAGCACATTTTGTCCTAGGTAGTTTGACAAATGATGTACCAACTCTTGCAAAGAGATTTGTAAAGGAAATGTATCAACTGTATGCATTTCTAGAGAATATCATATCAGATTATGATCTGAGAATGACTTATATATTTTGGTTAACTCTAAATTTAACTTTGGGTACATAATTAAATTTTATAATTACATATCACCCATAGATTGATGGTAAAATTGATTGATTTAATTAGGTGTTAGAGGATTTTATTCATATATATTATATGGATCAATAAAATAAATGGGAAGAATGATTTTCATTTAGTGAGTTTTCATACAAAAAATCATACAAATATACTTTGAAAATGGAATAATTTGAAGAACTTTATGGGTGAAGGTTCAAAACACCAATCAATTTAGATAGGTTAGAAGGTAGTATTTAGAACTAAAATTATTTCAAAAATAGAGGTGCTTGTTAAAACAATTAGGTAAATATTGGGTAATGATAATTATAGGTAGAAGAGCTATGTTGATCTGAAAAGAATAGCTAGGTAGTTCATAGTAGGTGATAGAGTATTTTTATGTGTTAATCTTTAAAAGAGCTCAATTAAATTCAAGAAGTTAGTAAAACTTTCACCAAGATATGTTGGACTCGTCAAAGTTTTATAAGTAGTCAATCCTATAGTATATAGGCTTGAATTTCCACCATCCCTAGCTCTATTGAATAATGTCATCTATATATCTTATCTTAAAAAGTATATAGTTGATCCTTCACATGTGCTGGATTAGAATGATTTTCAATTTATACATCTTAGGGTGATCATGGTAGAACCATTTAGAGTAATTGACACTTATAAACTTCATTTATGTAATAGGGAAGCATCATAGTGCAAGGTTTTGTGGAATCAATACTCTGAAGATAGTACTACTTGGGAGGACTATTATTATTTGTACAAGATATTTCCATATTTTTTTCTTGATTTGATGCTAGATATTATATTTTTATTCTGTTAAACTTTATTTGTATTTAGAATTATTGTTTGAATAAATTTCATCAAGATGATGACCACTTTTAGGGGGGAAGAATGTTACATCTCAATTATCTCACTAAACTGATTTACCTAATTATTCATGGATTAATAAGGTTGATTTAAATTATTATTACATTTTAATTTTAATGTTGTTATTGAATAGATGTATGTTACTTAGATTTCATGAATTCATTATTTTGAGATGATAAATTATGAGTTATGTACATAATTATTATGTTACATTTGTTGATATATAATAATTTTATGTGTCAAGATATGCTTGACTAACTACCTTCTTGTCATGAGATGGATACATGATAATTCATCCCTTAGAGCATGATGGAGGGAGAGCATCATCAGAGAGGCTAGCATAAATGGGGATAGTGAAGTATAATAGAGGAATTTTTAAGACCCCTGGACACACCATAATAGATTAAAAATGTTATATGAATTGTGTGTTTGGATTATTATATATTATAGTTTGCATGTTTTAAATGTTAGTATGTAGTTATGGAATAAATATTTTATGTGATTGAATTCTGTATGTAGATTTAGTACTTGATATTGTAGTAAGATTACATGAGGTTACTTTACTTGCGTTTGTTTATGATTTTTGAGAGTAAATCAAATAATAGATATCAAATTTCTATTTTATGTATATCCTAATACAATATCTTTAAAAACATCATTGAATAGTTAGCTTACAATTATTGATATTTAGAATAAAGTTAAGACATATATATAGTCTATATATACACTAGAAATTGATTATAATAGTTATCTTATTGTTAGAAGAAATTATATATTTATCTATCTTTTTTATAAATAAATAATTACCTTTGTTTTATTGTATTCAAGGAGATTGAACTGTCCTAAAAATACTAACCTAGAGTTAAGTCCAATCTAAACCTAGTCTTTGATTATCATGCATGAGACTATGTTAAAATTAGAAGTATGGATATCATTATATTAATTATTAACATAGAATTATGTATTATATAAACTTGAGGAATTATAAAAAAGTGATCATGTAATAATTATTAAAAAAGTTAAATGTTTTATATTGTTTGAGAAAGTTTGAAGTGAGATAAATTAGGGCTTATAGTTTGTTTAATGGAGAAGATAACTATGGATTAGAGGAGTTTAGAGGAAGATAAGGATATTATGCATGCACTATAAAATAACATGTATAGTGGCATGCAAAGTGGGGAATAGAATGAGGTTAGTGAGTAAAATGAATAAGAATGAGAGTTGGGAAGGAAGGAGAGATGCAGAATAAAAAAGAGGAAAAGCACAAAGTGGTGAAGTAAAAGGAAATTTAAGCTTTTGGAGATTCAAATAGGAGCATTTAAAGGTTGGTTTTATTTTTACATTCTATTGTAAAAGGAAACTATATGTGTGATTTATTATACTTAGGGTTTGGGAAATGGATTAAAGTTTAAAATGGATACATGATTAGCTTTGTGGATAGCTCATCCATCTAAAGAGCTAACCTATTATCCTCAAACCCAAAGCATTTGTTTCAGAATTAAAAGAATGTTAAAATGTAAGGTTAAATGAAGTTTTAAAGTTAAATGACATACTACCCTAGCTCAAGAAATGTCAACCTAAGATAATAGTTATATTTAAACAAAAAGTAAGTTTTGTTAACACTTACTATACCTACATATTCAGTTATAAAATGAAATATAGTAAATTATCCCTATTTTGAAAAGATACTGACTGAGTCATTCAAATGATAGATGGGTTTCAATTTGTGAAATAGATATATTATTGTTTTCTTTGAAAATATTTTTAGAGATATTCAAAACATACATAAACAAAGTTCTATTTTCAATACATTGTTATTCAAGGGATATACTCCATGTCAAAATAAAGAAAATATTGAATAGGTTTCAAAATGGGTTAGTTCTATGTAAAAAATATGTGACTTATAAATTTGAGTGTGTGTGTGTGTGTGTGTGTGTGTGTGTGTGTGTGTGTGTGTGTGTGTGTGTGTGTGTGTGTGTGTGTGTGTGTGTGTGTGTGTGTGTGTGTGTGTGTGTGTGTGTGTGTGTGTGTGTGTGTGTGTGTGTGTGTGTGTGTGTGTGTGTGTGTGTGTGTGTGTGTGTGTGTGTGTGTGTGTGTCTGTGTGTGTATTTATTGTAGTGTTTTTTTAAAGTGTATATTATCAAAAAAATATATAAAGTATCTAAAAGATAGCTAGAGGAGTCTAGATCATCATGGGATGGTTGATGAAACCTTTAGAATCACTTGGAAATATGTTTTAAATGAGTCTATAGCTCAAATATAAAAATCTATAGCTTAACTATCAAAATTTATAACTTTATTGTGAAATTTCATAGATATCTATCAAAGTTCATAAAATACACATCAAACTCTAGAGCTTTGATAGAATGATAGGTTTGTGACTAAAATCCTTTCTTTGTCTTCATGGGATTATATCAAGATTATTATTTAGATGATATAATACTTGTACACATCTAAAATGGATGAATAAACATGAAAATAATTAGAACATTATGTAAAAAAATAGTAACTTAGACTCACATAAGCTTAAAGAGACAAAATCATTCATCATCTAACCTTAGACTAGTTATAAGCCCTAAGCCTACATGCAATGCTCAACCTAAATGGCATATTAATGGTTATGAAGTATATATATTATGGTTATAATGAGTCATAGTTTGGACTCATAAAACTATGTGTTTTTGATATAAACCAATCCTAAATTGTGAGATTGACTTAACCTTAGAACATAGGAATTTGAATAAGTTAATGCTAGAAACGGAAAGCATGCGAGTTAGATTTATATTGAAATTATATTTGAATGTGTTAAATAAATAATAGACTATTTCTCTATGGTTTTTGATAACTTAGACTACTGAATAAATGACTAGTGTTTGGGAATGGCAAAAATATGAACTTAGGAATAAAATAGAGCATTGTTGGATTCATTATTTCTAATGTTAAATTATTGAGAATAGAGGTTTTATAATTATATTTGTTCTCAGCCTTTTCTTGGAAGTTTATATCTTTTAGGCTTTAAAATAATATTGAATTTTTTTGTGAGTAGATAAAAATGTGAATTATAGTTTAAACTATATATTATGGGATATATATAATGTAATCACATAAATATATGAAATACATTTATAAGAGAACTGAGGTCCTCCTATATGCACATAACATATATTTATAGAATAGGGAGTGTGCCTATAGTTATAGTTGTGAAAAATACGTTAATCCTGAAATCCAAAAGGATTGGGAACTATAACTATATGAACGTAGCCTAATTTCTAAAATAGATAAGTGAATGTTTATAAATCTTTATAAAAATTATGAATATTGGTTATTTTGAGTGGTTTGAACTTTGTGTTATTAAAATGTTGAGTTTGTTCTTAACATTTACTAATGGAGAATAGACTCTTATAATAAATTTTAATATACCTATATGGTAAATAAGCTTACTTGTCATAGATATTGTTTATGAGATAAATAATATAATCAGGTTCATTCATATGTTTGACAAATTAAATGTATGTATAGTAATTATTTTTGTAATTAATGTGTGTTTGTACTTACTAGTAGAAATAATTTCATGAAAATGTTGGTTATAACTATATGCTAAACATATATAGTATTAAAGTTTCTAACTAATCAATGAGACAAACTTCATCAACATAGTTAGCACTAATGCCAGATGAAGGTAATCTAATCAAGTGGTGTTTATGAATTTGACTAATCCTAGAGATCATACATTATTTGAAAACTTTGGCCAATTTAATATTTAGATTGAAATTGTCATTTCATATGTATGATTTACATGATTGTGTGATATCATGTTAGAATGCATTTATTTATGGTATACATCATGTAGTATAAATATTATAATACACAGGGTACTAGCATGTTTCTATGGACTCCTGTACCATCAATATCTACCTATCCATGAAGGGAAAGGCATTATCTATTTGGTGGATTGTACGTGGGATCGATGGTCCATGTTTGGTGTGAAAAATCACTCAAGTGATGCTCTCCCTCCCCACTACAATACTTGGATATTACACTTGAGATTATCAAAGATACAGAGTTAATGTGACTTGAGATCCATAGAGCATTGCATCTATTATTGTACTTATATATTTAAGACATCATTCCTTATGGAAATGTAATTGATTATTATTATAAATTGACAATAGAGGCTATATTATTTTACTATATGTTTCTTTATTTTATCATGATTACTTTCCTTATACATTTATGATTGTTTACATAAGTCTTTAGTGATTAGTAAATAGAGTTTATCATGTTTCCTTAAGTTTGATATGATTAGTTAAACAATGTTGAAAATAAGTAATTAGATTCTCATGGTGTAATATAATGTAATAATACGTGTTGAGTAATTTAAAAAAATCACTGCATTATTTTAGTAAATCCCTATGGGGACATTACATAAGTAGATATATTGAAGTATTTTCTAGATTTGTAAACATTTTATTGATTAAATGAAGATTTGATGTTCTTAAAAGAATAAGTTTTATCTAAATACTATTCTAAGGGAGAGAAAGGGCCCACTCAATTAAGGAACTATAATTCTTTTATGGTATTTTTTATGTTTTATATGATTTTTAGTTAATCTTATATATTTTAATGTTAAAAGTATGATTTGATATAACCTATAGGTCTTTATGTGTATCTATTTTAAGACACTTTCTATATTTTGAATTAAAGCATTTCCTTTATAAGTAAATACCATTTCAATTTGTAAAATAGATTAATGTATGCTTTCTTTTATCAACAAGTGTGTTCATTTCCAAATAATTTTATTTATAAGCAAAAATGTGTTTGTTTTTAAATCAAGTGTGTTTAGTTATCATTTCCAAATAGAGACATTTTTATCTTCAAAACCCTAGGTATATCTATCCACATGAAATAAAAAATACATCAAAAGCAAAATGGTGAAAAATTGTGGTAGGGGAAGTATGATTTCATGATCTAAAACCCCTATTATCCTAATCACTACATAAATTAACCCTCAAGATAGGGTCTCAATTCAAATGTAGTTCTCCCTTAGGAAATGTGCATAATCAATGCAAATGGTAGATACAAGAATGTTACTTCCTTGATCAAGCATGAAAATCTGTGTGATGTAGAATGTTGAGCTATACTATTGACTAATTTTTAATTATTTATTGTGTACAAGTAGTAAGTGTTAGATATAAAATGCATTTTGAAGTCATTTATATATGAGATTCTTTATTTTGAATTTGGGATCTTTATTCACAATAGATGACATCAAAAAGGTAAAAAAAATTAATAGAGGGGATAATAAGGGTTAGGGACCCATTAATCAATACAAAAAAACTATTGGACAACAATGCCAAATAGGATAGGATTGATGGGTATTGTATTCCTATAGGATTATATTACTCAAGACTTAGAAAAATAGGTTGGGACTGACATAGGCTAAGTTTAGTGGTCTCTAGGGATATAGAATAGTTGATTAGGATGATAGAAAGGTGATAAAAGTAGGAATCAAGACCAAGAAAAGTAAACAAAAGACATGGCTAGTAAAAACAAGGATCATATTCTCCATTTAGAGTCTCCTATTAAAATACATGATATGTGTGGTTTATTTACCAATTTATGGTGTATATAGTTATATTCTACTAATTTATTGATGACACAACAAGTTTTTATTTGTAGATTCAACCAAACCATTTACCTATAGGTAATGGTTTGAAGATAGCTTCAATTTAATATTATTATGATATGCCCACTTAGTCAACTCAATTAATTATAAGGAAGCCCCATTACTACACACAAGTGATAAAAGAGTGCCAAATCTAGTTGTAATGTGATCTTCAAGGAATCTAATCACATCCTCAATAATGATATTCCTTGTCTCATTTACTTCATACCACCTTGTGTAATAGTTAGACACTATAATAATGAATTTATGGTATGATAAAGAGTTAAAATTTATGACACCAATGAATTCTAGGCTATACTGAGTAAAGGGGTGCTCCGAAATTATTGGTTTAAGAGGCATAGTAGCATGAGTTTCCCTTTTTATGAATGTTTGATAGAGATGACAAGATATCACATGAGTATGAGCTTCATTGAATAATGTTCGCAAAAAATGATCAAATATTAAGATGTGATGGGTTGTCACACTACCAAAAGGATGGATGATACCTAATTTATCATGGAAATAAGTCATAATATCTAGTGCTTCCTCTTATTTTAGTCATCTTATGAAAATCCCTTCATGATTTCTATAGTATAAAACACCTTTATTTAGCATGTAGTGGGAATAATTCAATTTCAATTATATCTTTTACATCCTTTCCAATCCATCCATTGAAATACCATACATCAATTAATGAATAATAGATTCATATCATGAACTATGCTTTAATTCATATTGATTCACTTGGACAACAACAATACTAGGATCAATTTCAAAGATCAATTATGACAAACCTTGAGCTTGAACTAACTTAAAAGGCCTAATTTAAATGTAATATTATTGAATTTTTGAGATCCAACATACCCTTCTTTATCTAAGTTCATTCTTCTCCAACATCATTTTGACAGTAGGATCTAGAACCATAGCATAAACTTTGTTCCTTAGAATGTAATGTCTGAATTTATTTGTTGTGTTTACTAGTGAATAATCTTACTTTTCCAAAATGGTGTATTTTGATTTATATTCCTTCAAATTAGTGCTCAAGAAAGCTATGGGATGCTCCCTATCCTCTAGTTCTTGGTTAAAGATGGTAAAAATGGTATGATCAAATGCAAATGAATACATGTAGAAATATTTTCTGTAATCTTGGCTAACCAAAATAAGGGCCTATATTATGGTGTCATTAATTTATTGAAAATATTTATTTGAGGTAGGAATCCACTCAAATTTATCTCCTTTTTTTAACATGGCATTCAAGGTTTAGTTATCTCAACAAAACCTAAAATGAATTTCTATACAAAATTAATTTTACTAAAAATATATTTCAATTCCTTCTTATTGTTTAGTAATTAAATTTTATAAATGGAATAAGATGTATAAAGTTCAATTAACATACCTTATTTCTTAATTACATGACCAAAAATCTTACCTTCAATTACATAGAAGATACATTTCTTTAGATTGAGTGAAATACCAAACTTAAAATAATTTTCAAATATATTTTGTAAGTGTTTTAATTGGTAAAATATGAATTTGATTAAGTTATTCATATAAACAATAATGAACTTATCAATCAACCATTAAAACACTATGTCTATCACTCTTTCGGAAGTGGAACTAGAATTGATTAGACCAAATGGCATTTTAGTATAAGTGATGTGCCCCACTTTGTGTTTAAGGTTGTCTTAGATCAATCTTCCTTGTTAGCTAAAACTTGATTGTAACCTAAAAGCCCATCTAGGAAAGGCATTATCTTAGATCAAATAACTTTTTGGATGACTTCATATAATGATGGTAGTTGATAATTATCCTTGTCCAAAGATTGATTCAAATTTATTAAGTCAATGAAGAGATGAATTTATCCATTTTTATTTTAGTTTGGCACTAAATTAGCTACCCAAGTTGAGTGTCTTACTATAAAAATTATACCAACTAATAATAATTTCTAAACTTATTTCAAGATGAGTGACTCGATAACAAAATTAACTTGCCTTTGGCACTATCTAAATGATTTCTTATCAGGATTAAAATGAATGATGTGTGTCATGACGTTGGGTTTAAACACATTTAAGTTACCATAAATCTAGGCAATGATGTACTTATAGTATATCAACATTATTTTCAGCCCTTCTATCTCTTTATTGTTGTACTCAGGTTCAACACTAATGTTTTGAGGTTGATTAGGTGTTCCCATGTTGATAATTTCCAACTTCTAATTGGAATGAATGGGATTTTCAATTTTGAATGTAGGTCTATTTAAATCAAATAATGCTTCTAAATAAATCATTCCCTTTATAATATAATTATCTTTAAGATTAAATTCATCATCATCATCATGTTGTTCTTCATTTAAATTTATTATTTCATCCTCATTAATTGTTTGCATTTCAAAAACATTAGAATTACAAAGTAAATCTAGATTGTGTATATCATCATCAAACACTTGAAAATTATTCACATTATCAGGTACATATGGACATGAAACCAATTCATTAGAAAAAATTTGTAAATACATATTATCTAAAAGGTGTAAGGTTAGTAGTAGAAACAACCAATGAGTATACCATGGTGTCTTCAATTCTAGGAATGGGAACCATGTTAAATTCATTGAAGGATTACATAAAATACAAAGCATGGTAATTATACTTATTCAAATTATAAAGTTTAGATTGAAATTTATTCCTTAGTTGATTAATGAATAATTTATAGTCATTGTATACCTTTAATCGATAAAAATTGTACCTAGTTACAAATGATAATCCTAAGATTAGTGCCTCATATTTTTTTATGTTATTAGTATAATGGAATTATAATCTATATGTAGATACATGTTAATACCATAGGGATCAATATGTATAATACCTACTTCTGATCCTTGATTATATTATTCTCTATAAAAATACAAAGACCACATACCTAAATTTTGGTTTTGGCTAAACTTTTTTGTTTGCTAGTTTGGTGTTTAGATTATAAACACCAAAATTAGTGGAGGTGAAATAGACTTATTCAGTAGTTGCATTATACTCTATAATAATTAGTTACATGTATGTCTCTCTGTAAATACTTATCTAATTTTCCACTCCTCGACATGGTAGCCATATATGGGAGAAATTTGTTGACATATAACCATTCAGATATTTGGACCAATCTCTACTCAATAGCATGCCATATGCATTTGGGATTTCAATCATTTGTATGTATATGAACTACTACATTATTGGATCATCATGTAATTGCATATGAACATTTAATATTTCCCCATTAACCTTAACCTCATAATTTTCTATTTTAACTACCACTTTTTTTAATTTTATAGGGACTAGTCCTTATTTTCTACAAATTATAATAGGCATGACTTTTTTTGAGGTGCCTAAATCAACCAAATGACTATGATAATTCTTGACAAAAAATTAGACTATGAATAATAAGTGTGGAACCTAAATTTTAGATTTGTGTATTTAAACATTATAATTAACATCATATTTATTTTTGGGATGAATATTGTTCTTCTTAAGTGACTTAAGGAGTAAATCCCTCTATTTAATAATTTATGCCAATTCATGGAGAGTTATATTAGCCTTTATCTTTTTCATATCTTCCACTATGTTTTAGCTTGCCTTTTTAGTGGTGGGCTATCTTCCACCTAATTGTGGTAAGGGTGGGTTATTTCTAGCCCTTGGATTATGATTTATAGAAACATTGTTGCGTGATGTGAGGTTGTTAAGGGTTGGCATGTCATGTTATTAAGGGTGTATTTTACCTTATAATATTGTTTGATATGCTAAATGTTACTAGTATTTTCATCAATTTCATTGTCTCCTTCACTAGGGAAGTCTAAGGTCTCAAAAACCATGGTTGTATTAGGTGATTTTTATGAACTAAGAAAATTAGGATGACCTGTGGTATTTTGGATACTTGGAACAACCTCATATTCTTCAATCTCATTTTACATGATTTTAAAGGCATTGAAAAAATAAATGCATTCAATTTCCCCATGCTAAATTGTGTTATGCACATGACATCGGTTGGGTAAGGTGATCTCCATGATGTTTATTTCATGAATTTTATTATATGGAGACTCAACTTACTTGGTTTGCCTATTATTGGCCCTGTAATTATGTTGATAAATGAAACTTGGGTAAATTTTACACTACTTGAACTACCCAATTATTTTTTAAAGCTAAGGAAATCATTGCTTAGAGTATAGACCATCCTTTTGATTGGATTTAGTTTAGGTTTGGATGACTATTGATTAAAATTTTGGGTGTTATTAGTTGTAACTAGGATTAAATGTTAGTTAAAAGACTTGGGTGTAGCCTCTTTACCAAAATTTAGGAATCCCAAATTCTAATTTAGAGATGTATAAAAATAAAGTAATTAATTATAAGAAGAGGTTGAATAAATGTGGCATTAAAATTTATATGTGGGATTAGATTTAATATTGACATGTTTGGGAGGATGTTAGGAATAGGGTGTAGAGTTTTCCCTTATAATTTGAGCTTCTTATCCACTTTTATTACCTTTTCATATGTAAGAGGAAAATAAATGATGGTTGGATATCTCCTTAATAACATGTCTATCCATGGGTCTAAATCATTATTAAAAATTTATAATTCTAGTTGATCATCTATTCTATATAGGGTTATCACCCTACTATACATCTTTTAAAGGCATGTATTAAAATTTAATAGAGGTTATTTGGGATTCATTTTCATGCTAGAAAACTACTCATATAAAACACTTGGGTATATATCATGACCAAAGTAGGATAAAAATGTGACACTCATTTGATTCCATATCCTGATTTAATCTTCAAGAAAGTTAAGGAACTAGTCATAGGCTACATCAAACAAGGTAAAAGGGAAAAACATGCATGCCACATCTTTATGTTCAATATCAAGTAACCTAAGGGAATATTTATAGGATGTGGCATGTTAATTATTATTCCTCCTAGTATTCAAGGTTAACATTGGAAGGTACCTCCCAAGGTTCCTAGGTAGATCAAGCATGTCCCTTAGAACATTGATTATAGACCTTGCTAACCAAGCCATTGGTGTATCAATGGGTGGGGGCATGTTATAGGTGGATTGATAGGATGAAATGGTAGGGGTGGATAAATATCTTAGTCTTCATATATTATTTCATGATCTCCTAAATATTTTCAATGGGGACATAATTAATCTATATCTAATTACTTGAGATCTAATGATTCACTTGATAGGCTCTAGATTGTTTAAAATGATAGTTATGGGTTAGAAATTAATCAAATTAAGTAATTTGAAAAAAATTAAATATGAAATGTAGATAATATGAAAACTCACAATAGATAATAAATTAGATAAACATAAAATATTTAGAAATTTATAGCAGGGTAGAAAGTATTCACACCTTCCTCTAAATACTAATTTTATTATGTGTTTCTAAACATGTAATTATAATTGGAAATCAAAGAGGCAGGGCCATAATATTGAATAAATTATAAAATACAATAATTTTATATTAATACCTTATAATTTAAGCAATAAAACAATGTTAGAATTTTAGGCCCTCTTTTTAATGTCAGAATCTATTAGCCTCAATTTGTGACCCACAATAAAAATAAGTATTAGATTTAATTGATATGGTGGGATAAAGGGAGATAACATCACATGGGACAAAAATTACCATCATTTTTAGGATTAATATGGTTGAATACAAGGGTTAATAAACTTGCAATAATCTAGTTGAGTGAGAAATGGAGATTATCCACTAAAAAATCCATCAATTTCATATTGTTTGATTATTATTTATGTTTCCTTAAGTCCTTTTACTTCCTTGTTCACATAGGTTTAATTACTATAATAAAATTGAAATAATATTAATCACAAAAAAGGATGAAAAAGAGATAAATATTAGGGTACAAAATTAAATTGTTCCTTGATTGAAATAATATTGTTAATGTTGAAAGTTAAAAGCATGCCTGATCATAATTCTATGGTTATGTATTAGGCCTATCTATAACATAAACCAAAGCAACTCAATGGGTAAAATTTTAAAGAATTAACTATACATATTACTATGAAATTATATTAAATACATGTAGGTACTACACATAATGGATTGACACAACCTTAAATTAAATATAATATAAATTTATAACCAATTACATTAGTTATTGTACAATCTAATTGTATATCCATTATTAAACAAGCATTATGATATATTATTAACATTAATTAACCCTATTGAATAAATAAATAAATGAAATTAATAAATAATAACATGAATTTAAAACCATAATATTATCTACTTCTATGTAATTATAAAATAATTTAGATGTGCCCTCGAGGTAGACAATCACAATCCAAAACAAAACAACAAAAAGAGATGTCTAATCCTATCACAATTTTTTTAGAGTTTTGGTGCATAATATGTCCTTGCCCCTTTTAAAACAATAATACAAACTACCTTTTATAAAATTATAATGGGACTCTATCCCCCTTAACACAAGGCTTTCCTCTTTTGTCATGATGGTCCCTCAAGACTATTTCAACTATGACTAGTTATAATAGTCCCCTCTACTTTCATAAAAGGTAAAATTCTATTTGTATTTTCTCCATGGTAATGACACTTATTTAATTAAAATGATTCCCCACTTTTACCTTTGGATTGAATATTTTGAATAATTCTTATATTTAGCTTATGTGAACCTAAATAAGCCAATCTAAAGACTTTTTTTTATTTTCTCTTAGTATCCAATTAGTTTAATATATTTTTGATTTCATGCTTTAATTTGTTCACTTCTAATTCCTTGCTTAAATCTACAGGAAGACAAAACCCCTATTAAGTATATCCTTTCTTTATCAAAATTTTATATCTAAGAAACATTAGAATAATAGGTTATTTAAATCTCCATATAAGTGTGATTGAATCCCCTATGACTCTCCATACATCATGACTAATTGCTCATGAATTATTAATAGACTTTTTTATTTGTTTCAAGATTTTCCCTTTGTTAAGTCCACAAAATCATCACCTACCCATATTCTATATTATGATTATAAATCAAAATTAGCCTCATGTTCTATGGATGTCATTAGGCTCCACATGTCCTTCATTTGTTCTTATACTCCTCGACCTTTGGTTAAACCCAAAGAAGCTTTAATTATGCCACTTGGTACAAATCCTACCCTCCCAAGACTTTTCTCTATTTCCGAAGATCTTCTCTATTGGACATATGGAATTCTCAACCTTAGCTTCACTTAGATTCCCCTTCATTCTTCAAGTCCCCATGATGGTTCTATGTAGCATCATCATAGGGTTTTAAGAACCTAGGTCCTTTCCAACTACCCACTAACCTCTCAGGTCTTGGGTGAATGAGATTATGCCATATGACATGATATTGGTCACCCAAATACTTAAGGCTTATTTATTATATAAACCCACCCCTAAGGTTCTAAGTCCTTAGGATGATGCCATATGACATCATCTTGGGTCACTAGAACCTTGGGGAATTTTTGAAGGTAGTCTTGACTCTTGATTATCCATATTTTTAGATGATGCCACATGAAATCATTCTGGGTTTTTAGATCCCTAAGTATTTTTTTAATTTATCATAACCTAGATGGGTCACTAGGTCCCTATGATCATGCCACATGGTCCTATGTCGCACTACATGGTGTGATCTTAGGACCCTAGGATCTTGATAACTTTTTAATAAAAAGTTTGTTTGGTAACCCCCAAGTACTTAAGTGAATAAGATCATGCCACATGTAATGATATCAGTCATATAGGAGACTAAAGGAAGAAAAGATAAAAAATTATAAGGAAAAAACATATAAAAATAGATAAAAATAAGTTAATTGACTTAAATAAGAAAATTTATTAAGTTTAAGAACCTTTGAGATGACCCAAATTAGATAATGAAAATACATAAATTAAATAAAACAAAAGCATAAATTTTGTAATTTAGATCAAGGATACATGGTAATTCATTTACTACCAACTATATGGATGTGCCATATGGTAGTCCCTAGTTGGTGACATGTGTGTCTCTCAATTAGTTTTAAGACCTAACTATAAATTGGTGTGGCTTGACTAGGACGTGTTTGTTCTCCACTGTATCAGGTGGCTTATTCACTCTCTACAAGTCATTTAATTTTTAGGATATGGGTTGACAGGATGATGCCACATGGAATCATATGATTAACTTAGGTCTAAGAGGGATTGACTATCAATTTTTTTGTATTAAGGGTCATGTGTTAATGATATCATACTACATTGCATGATCTTAGAAACTTAGGTATTTAAGACTATCTTGTCTACTATACCATTACTTGGGTCCTCAAGTCCCCATGGTGATGTCATGATACATAATCATGGGATATCAATTCCTTAAAACTTTATTTATTGATCACTACCTTCCTAGTCACTAAATTACTGAGATCATGCCATGTGTCATGATCTTAAGAACTGGAGTCTAGGGACACTTATCTAGTTATGATCACTGAAAGACTTAGTGGTAGAAGAAATGATGATAGGTCATATGATTAAAGATTATACATCTAGGGAACTCTAGGGATTTTACATTAAAATACCCACAAAGCCATAATGAAGACACATGACACATGATTGATGGCTCATATTTTTGGAAGGCTTCTTACAAATAAAATATAAGGCATCACACTTTTAATCATGAATTAATGTTATTCCCCAAAGTGAAACCTAAGAAAATACTAAGGATGATTATTTTGATAAATTATCCCATATTTCATGAGTTAAAACATTTTAAAATGGGATTATATGCTTAGCATTCAGATATTTATGTTAAGAATCTATAACATATAATATTGACTAAGCAATATAATACAATTATATATATATATATATATATATATATATATATATATATATATATATATATATATATATATATATATATATATATATATATATATATATATATATATATATATATATATATATATATATATATATATATATGTATGTATATGTATATGTATATGTATATATATTAGTCATTTTATCATAAAATAAATCATTATGGACCATTTCTAAACCTTTTAAACCTATATATATATATATATTAGTCATTTTATCATAAAATAAATAATTATGGACCATTTCTAAACCTTTTAAACCTATGTTTCTATCTAAATAAAAATATATATTTAGATGTAATGAAGCATTGTCTTCATATTGAACTTGGAATAGGCAAGGAATGCTTATATAATTAATGAGGAATCAAATGCAACCCTAGATGAGAAATCACTTATTAGATTCTGAAAACAAGTGACATTCATAAATAGGATCACATATTTTGACTAAGAACATAAGGAATAAAAAATCATGTTGAATTAAGGGGGTCCCCATTTGAATGTCTGAGAAGGGGGTATGTTGGACCCAAAAAAATTTAAGTGAAACATTTCCTAATCATGACATAATTTAGGACAATCACTAGTGCATCATACTTATAATGATTATCCACATCCCAAGTCATATGATCATCCATTGGATGGAATTATTGGTGCATTTGTTTTAAATTACATGGTCACGTCTTACGATTAATTTTGATGATAGTGAGATAGTGGATGCTGATTTTAATTTTAATTATTTATTTATATGAGCTTATATTTATCAATAATCCATTCATAGTGTATTAATTGATAATGTATTGAGTGAGAATAAATCTATAATAATATTACTTACTTCATTGGGTTACACACAAAATGATATACAACAAACCAACAAACAACAAACCAATTTATGACACATTTTTTACCTCTTTAAATATTCCTTGATATACTATCTACTCATTTTCTATTTCTACAAAAAATGTGGATTTTGATATGATTTTGGGATGCCGTTTATTGAAAAATCTTCATGTTGCATGTTCCATAGTACATGAATGCCTAAACTAAATTCATTTAAATATTTTTTTGAAAATTTAAGGAATTATATATGAATACCCTCTAAAATATATGGTATTTTACATGTGGAAATAAACACCTTAGCTAGTTCACTCAACTTCCTATAGTATGGCTAACATTGCCAACATGGATAGTTGGATAGGTGAATATATGGATTTAGATGGTTAAGTTTAGGAATGGGATTTTGGATGATAGGTGGTAAAGGATTATCATTATGCTAACATAATATATTTTCAACATCATATATTTAATTGAGAGTGTTTAATAGGTAAGATATATAATCTAATAACCCTCTCTATTGGTGATGACAACACAACAAATATTGATCAATGCTAGGAATAAAAAAATGTGTGTAATACATTTGATTGAATTTGGGTATTTGATAAATTATATTAGGTTATACATTTTGGGTAAATTTAATAAATTAAGTGTATTAAAATATGATGATGCTAGTACCAAGGATAAAATAGAAGGAAAGGTGAATGGCTATGCTTGGATGACATTATTTACAACCTTATAAATGATGGGGAATGATAATGGGAGGATCAATACTTGTTATTAATCATCAAGATAATTAATATAATTAAAAATAAGGTTTTTAATGTGGGTGGAATCTAATAATTTTAGTTTTAACTTTACATTAATTTTAGTATATTTATTATTAATATAAAAATGAGCTTTAACCCTAGGAAAGCTACCTGCATTAATAAAGTAAGGACATTCTATAAGTGTCATGAAAGATGGAAATTAAAGTTTTATTAAGTGTATAAATTTTATAATCTTGTGTTTATAGTTTTTTTAAAATAATATAATCTATTTTTTGAATGTTGTAGCAAGTTTAGTGTTCATGCTTATTTTGACAAGGTTTTTTATTGATGTTTTAATTTGTTTTGATAATGTTTAGAGAAGACAAATGAATTAATATAGTTTCTAAAAATAGAATTATAAAATTGATAAAGTGATGAATAGTTAACCAAAATCAAAATATATATTTTTTAAATAATTTGGATGCATGCAAACCTAAAAATGAAAATTTAAAGGAAATATGCAAGCACAAATTTTTCCTAGTTTTTCCTAGCTTGTAAGATTATTTGTCTAATGTAATATAAATGATCTAACTTTGTGTTTGGATTTTATTAAGAAAATTATATGAAATAATATTATGAAAATTTTATTTATTAACATGAAAATATGAAGTAAAGTTTTAAAATCCTAACAAGCACACTTAATAATAATTTTGAAAGTTGACTTCACTTACATAAGGTAGAAACTAATTTTGAAAGATTTAAATTCTTATGTACTAAATGAAATGATAAAAGGATGAAATTATGAAATTTTATTATTATTATTTTCTTAATTTAATTCCCTAAAATGGAATTATTTTACTAATTAACTTAATTAATTTTGAATCTAATTATCACCTATTATAGGTTGACTTGGAAGTTCATGACTAATTTATTCATTTTGTGCATTATGCATAGGAGAATGAGGTGAGAAGTATTTTTCCCATTTATCAAAAGTATTTTATTTAGAATAAGGGATGAAAGAGATATGTTTGAGAGGAGAAGATACATCTAATTTTTCTTCAATGTCACTTTCATATGCATGATAATATTCCTCATTGCAAGAATAGTAATTATATTTATTGTAAATAATTTAAATTCTAAAATTACTTTGAACAAGATAATTACATAAAAATTGATAAAAAAATCATAAATTTGAAATTAAATTTTTTCAAAAAATAACTACTAATTTAAAAAATTTGAAAATATTTTTGGCACACTAAACAATTTTCAAAATTTTTGAAATTAATTTCTAAAATTTGTAAGGGAGGAAAACTTGAGGTTTTGAGGACCTAATTTAGAAATCTAGGGTTTTTATCTAGGGTTTTATAATTTTAGAAAATTATGCAATAATTTTAAATTTTGAATAGGAATAATTGAAAAAAATTGTATATAAAAATTAGAAATTTGTAAATTAATTTTTGCACAAAATATGAAGGAAAAAATCTAAGGTGACTTAGGGTTTTAAATTTTTTCAAAGTAAGTCAGGTTCACCAAATGTTTTATGATTTTTGGAAAGCTAGGGTCTAGTTCTTAAACAATAAATAGGTCTGGAGTATGGGGAAAATTATAATAAAATTTAGTAAACTATAGGTTTACATAAATTTGATCAAATTATTTTGCACAAAGGATAAAAGTACTTATCTATAAAAATAAGATAATTCAGATGATTCAGAGTCTGAAAAACTTATACACAGACTGGGGCAATATCTAGAACTTGGATATATCTTTATTTCTATGAAATGATAGGAACACAATAAATAGGACACCCTAGTCTCTAGCACTGTAGTCTTACCCCACCGCTATTGTCCTAAAGATTTAAGCATTTTGGATTTTTTTTGCCAATTCTGTGTGACCCTATTTGTGTAACTTGAGGCTTGAAACTATGCATAACTCATTGTAGGTTAATTTTAGTCCTTAATACATTTATCCATATACACACATAAAAATAATTAATAGATCAAAATTGAAAGGGGGAAAATGATTGGGTTAGGGGAATAATGATCGCATGATCTAGAACCCCTACTATTTTGACCACTATCTACATTACCCCTCAAGTTAGGGTCTCAAATCAAATGTAGTTCTTCCTTATGTAACATGAATTATTAATGTACATGATATATGAAAGAATTAATTTTGCCTAGGCCCTTCTTTAATCAATCATGTAAGTCTATGTGTGATGTAGATAAGTTGAGCTATACTATTGACTAATTTTTATTATGTCTAATGTGCCAAAGTAGTAAGTGATAGATGTAAAATGCATTATGAATTCATTTATATAGGAGACTCTTCATTTTTAATTTGGTATATTTTATTCACATTTGGTCAAAATTAAAAGACTTAAAGATGAAGCTAAAAAAAGGGTTATGACTCATGAAGTGGGAGAAACTGGTCATTGAAACCAAATTTGCACTCGGATAACAACATTGAAAATTAGACACCCTTGGTTTCAATGCCATATTCATATTTGGGTGCTATTGTCCAGAGGGTCTAGGACCCATGGGGATGGAATAAGCATGGACAGAGTAACCTAGGTCAGTAAGGGTTAAGCTTGGAAGGTTATGAATGATTGGGAATGGTCAAAAAGGTGTCTAGGGTATGAAAGAAGACCAAGGAAAATTAGACCAAAAAACATGACTAGATGTGATTAAGACTCATATTATCTAGTCAAAGTCTCCTATGAAAGGACTATGAAAATACATTATATTTTTGGTTGTTTGACCAATTTAGGGTGTATATAATAGACTAGGAGAAATAAGTGAATTTTGTGCTAGAAATGAAGGAAATTAAGGGTAATTACACATTAAAAATATTTTGGAGGAAATATGGGGTCTTTAAATTTATCAATAACAATTCCATAGTCATCAAAAATGATAATTTGGTTTATATCCATTAGCAAATAGGTCTACAAATCAAGACAAGGAGTTGTTTACATATAAGGTAAAAAATAATGGATTTATCAATCCTATATCATTATTTTAAATCATCATCTATAGGCTATTAAAATTTTACATAGTACATAACAACCTCTAAACTCATCATAAAGTTAATATATTAAAGAAATTATGTAGACATTTATGCTTATTATTGACATCACTAGACAAGGCCATAAGAAGGGGTACCAAGAGCCAAATAAAGGTCATGATGGTACTAAAAATCATCATTAACATCATAATAAGTTCATAATAGATATTTATTCCAATTTAAAGAAACAAATAAGTACTATCATTGATCATCTTGGCTAAGGAACACTAGACATTGTTTTAAGAGTTTGTTTTCCACTCTGAGAGGAGATTTCACATGCTCACCCTAATAAACACATTTTTCATGAAATGATATGGACTTTTGGGGAGTTAAAAATAATATTAAACTAAAATTTTGTGTCATTTGTTTAAGGTTTTAGGGCCTGGGCTTTATGAACAATCATTAAGATCATAGAGCACTCTTAAACCCTTGAAAACCACACTAGTAGACCTATTTATGAACAAATGGATAATTATGAATAAAAAATAATTTAAACCTATTTAATATCACCTATATTATTAATTAAATTATATCCATGTCCATGGTCATTGGTTGTATGGATGTTGTACGGACTTGGTAGAAAATAGGTTTTTGAGATTAAAAAACACAAAAGGAGAGGTACAAGGTAGTTTAAATAAATACCAATACATGGAGATAAAATATTTAATATTTTTATCCATCATAAAATCATCCTATGATCATAAATATTTCTTAAAATTCCCTTGGAGTCTCATCTAGAACAACTAGTATGTATGAAATGAAGGAAATGCTAGCCTAGTCAACTAGTTTGACAAATTTACAGGTGTTGCTTAACAAGGGGGACTATTTTCATGATATGATAAATTTTTTAATGTCTTTAATTAATAATATTTTTATGTTTTCAAGGTTATATTTAGGTTCTAGTGGCCACAAAGCATAAAAAGTTAGGCTTTTAGCCTTAATTTGGCCTAGTAAGCCTATCTAATCAATCAAGTGGATAAGAATGGTGTAGAATTTTGTTGATAAGAGATAATTTGGAGTTTTCATGCCTTTTATCTGATACACATCATTAAAATTTTATCCCTCATGATAATTACATGATTAACTATTCCATGAGATGAGTTAACTAGTTTTCAATTGCTTCAAACACATGCATAACTCATCTTGGGTTCCAATCACGAGTCAACTCACTTCAACAATAGTTGTCTAAATAAATAATGGAATATCATGATAAATGAATATATTGGATAAGACAAATAGGGCCCAAAATATTATTTTAAATTCCAAAATATCATGTAATCATCATGCAAGACACTAGACACAAGGAAAAGTCTAAATGACTATTGTTTATAAATTATAACTAAATATTGACTTGAGTTAATGTTTAGATATCCTCTCCTTCTACACTGTAAGACACATTGGATAGATTTATATATATATATATATATATATATATATATATATATATATATATATATATATATAGTTAGGCCTTTATTCCATTTTCTATGATCCCTTAGGCTGATATAGAGAAACTATATAGACATTGTAACTTGTACCAGAAGTCAATAAATAAATTTATTATAGATTCATTCATGTTTGTAGTGTGTACTTTTGATTGTTGATTTGGATATAATTGTAATGATTATCCCCTTTTTTAGTCCTTTTCCTCGCCTACTACTATTATTTAATCCTCTACATGTCACTTTAAGGGTTAAAGAATATAAATATGTTGAAAAATGTTAGTATGTAGTGTCTTTAAAGACCTTCATTTCCACACCATCAATTTACAAAAAATATTTCAAACCTTCATTTTAAACACTAATGTTTAGGGCTAAACTAGGAAATTACTATTGACAAATTATTCCATTTTTATTCATATGTGTGCATTAAGTTTCAAAGTTTATAGAGGATCAATAACTATTTAGGTGCATCACCATCATAACATAGATTTACCTTTTTAGTAATATTCCTTACTCTTTTCATCCCAAATATCAAGTATGTTTAGTAATTGATCCAAAATTCACATATTCAGAGGAGTTAGCCTCACAAATAAAGGTTTGTATAGCTATAGGTATCCCAAAAACTTAGACCATTCCAATGTAAGTCTAGATATGAAGTAGGTTTGAGTAATCTACCTTCAAAAAAGTAATATCTAGGTTACTAACAAGTATTTCCTTTATCTCTTTAACTACCACAAGCCTATACTATATCTCCATCATGATAGAAAGGCAAACGGTAAATACATTAAATTTTTTATTTTAATAAATTAATGTATATATACTTTGAATTTAACTAGAGGCACTTGTTAAGTCAAGGATGGTATTTTCATATTTTTTCTTAAAATGATGTACCAATTATTAATAACTTGTTGATATTATTGGGTTATTATTGGTTTTATTGAATGTTATTATCACTTCTAAAAAATCATTCTAAGTTATTTACATTATAGGTTGATTTACTTATTATGAATGGGAATCCAAATCGTTTTGATTTTAATATTTTAAAATGAATTTAATTAATTGCATTGTAAGATGATTTTTTATCATGCTTAACATAAATTAAAACACCTATAGTTATTCAGGCTTATCTATCTAAAGGATGAAAAATATAAATAGGGATTATCTTTTGTCTATTCTAATTTTAAAACATTAAAGTGATAATATTACTTTTATTCTTTATTATACATATAAAATTAGATTTGATCAGTCATGATCTATGTAGATATATGTGAGTATGAATATATATTCATGGCACATTATAGAGGGGTGGTTTTACCATAATGAATGAATTTTTTGTAATTAAAACTAACGGTTTCATCCTAAATAAGGTAAATAAAATATTAAGGATAAAAGTGACTTATATTTCAAAGTTAAAAAGGTGGTAAGTATTAAGAATTAAGAATTGCATAGAGAACTAGGTTTGAGAATATTTATGGATATCCTTGCATCATCATTAAATTTTTCAAAAATGTTGCATCATGTAATTTTTAGGTGCATACATATTACCCCCTTGGGATGATGCCTTGTCATGAATTTACAAGGATGCAGTACCAAGAATTGGTGTATTAAATAGAAAAAGAGGGTTAGAAAACTTACCTTACTTACCTATGTGGCATAGTGAAGCTAGTCGATACTCTATCACAACCTATGAATAAAAAATGAGAATGAAATGCAATTTAACAAAAAAGTATAAAATATAATAAATTATCAAAACATAGATTATATTACTTACCATGTATGTATGGGTGAGTATACTACCTAAATCCATCTCATCAAGGAATTAAATCAAGGGATGGGTGACAAGGAACTAATAGGCTATATAAAATAAAACCATTAAATGTGTTAAGTTTAAACATGAAATACATTATTTAAGAAATAAAACATCAAAGATTATAAAATATGATTTTATAAGGACAACTACTAAATGTGGAATTTTTTAAAAACACAATGACTAGTTAAAAATACTACATATTCAAAAAAATCCAAAAATAGAAATCATTTTTGTAAATTCATTTGTGAAAATTTTTAGCTCTATATTAATAGTGATAGAAATGAACCAGAGATAAACCAAATCAATGATCACAAATTAGAGATGGTGAATGTTCTAGTGTCAAGTGGAGTAGGTCATATCCATCTTAGTTTTTATTGTTTTTAGGTTTATATCCCATTTTTTATTTAAAAAACACATAGTAAATCCCTTGAATTTTGAAATATATCATATAAATGGGATTGACATGTTGGGTAGGATAGGTAGATGGTAAAATTTTAGCTTTTTTATAATTTTTTGGATTATAATAATGGTTTTGATTTGGGCATGACCAAGGGTCAAAACTACTATATTAGGGTGAAACAACTGGTCTACACAAACTAAAATGTATGCATTTAAATTAGTAGTAACATACCACAATGACTATAGAACATAGGATAACACACCTGTCAACCATGAAATAGCTATGTGACTTCCACAGGTAAAGCCAAAACCACACAAAGCATTTTCTTCACTATCTTTTATAAAAGGCATCAATTTCATCTTAGAAAGAAAATAAGTGAATTTTAGGTAGTTTTGATGCTAGAAAAGGGGTTTGGTACTGATTGATGTTGATTTTTGTCATAGGAGGGATACATGTAGTGGATTGAAGATAGGTATAATGATTGGATATCATAGATTATGGCACTTTTGATGGCCAATGAATTAGCCATACTAGTAGAGATAGGATTGCGAGGATCACTTAGGTGGGGATCATGTCCCTATCGAGTATGATTAAATATAATATTTTTAATTACTAGGATTTTTATAAAAGAATATTTCATGTTTTATAGGCTATTAGAGAGTAGATTATCACTCTAGTTGATGTTTCCTAGATTTTGGGCCAACTAATGATATGTTATATTAAGACAATATGAAATGATAATGATATGGGAGAAGTTTCTATCTTGGTAGATAATTTTGGAGATGTGGATTCAGCCATGTTTATCCTCAAAATAAACTAAGTAATATACAAATATGTGCTTGTGTGATTTAAGTCATTTCAGTGTCACTAGATGAGATACAAGTGCAATCAAAACCATATAACTTGTGCACTTGCCTTGAACATAATTTACTAAAAATTATATGTTAGGTGTTAGAAATTTTTTGATGTGTGTTACATGAAAAAGTGGTAGAATGCATGGAAAATTATTCATTTTGACTTGGAAATTGTAGAAGAGACTATAAGGGAAATCAATAGTTTTATTGGCTAGCTTCAGATCTTGACATAGAGTTATAGTGGTATGATGGAAGATGGCATGGTAATAGGCCTTAAGCTAAGCTATAATTCAAAATAAGCTATAGGGTGGGAAAATATCAAGAGGAAGAGGATCAAAGAGAAATAAGAAGAAAATATGAGGGTATTTATTAGTCAAGCAAATAAATCCTAGTTGGAGGAGTAAATAAGAAGAACAACAAAAATTAAAGAGCAAGTGCCATCAATAATAACTAGAGATAATTAGGATAGATCACCAATATTAAGTTGTATTAGGGAGAAATAAGAGCTATGAGTGATATTTGGATTATAGATTAAGGCCACTAAGTGTGTTGTGTGTAACAATCAATTCCCTTATATGTATCATAGAGTGAATATAATAACAAAATTTATATTAAATACTTTTCTAATCTAATAGTATTTTTGGGTGTGATCCCTAAGTCATCTAGTTATCCCCATATCCTAATTCTCCTAGACATTACTCTCCTATCACACATAACTAACACAACCCAAACTTGAATCCTCTATTACTTCACACCTTAAGAGAGCTCTTAAATATTTTATTCCTTGTATGATATGCTAGTGTGGGAACTAATTTAAGCTATGTTGAGTTGTACTCATTTGATATCTTAGCACCTAGTGTCTAGATATGTATACAAAATCTATGGTTATATTACCAATATGAGTTATCTTTCATTATTGTGATAGTATAAGGGAATGAAATATGTTTGTAAATAATTAGTTATAGTTATGAATATATGATATGTATAATGAGTGAATAAGAGTTTTTCATGGATGCACCAGATAAGAGAGAACTTATAGGGCATACATATGATGTGAATTGGTAGAAGAGAATGGCCAAACATGACCCTAGAAATAGGGAAGGGTCCACCACTATAAATTCCATGAGGACCCTTAAAGGAAGGGAAGGGCATGAGTTTGACTCTTATATATAGAAAATACAATTTGAGGAAATGATCAAACATACCATAGATTTGGAGTAAGATCTAGGAAGAGATGAAGTGAGGAATAGGTGATATGAGGCTAGTGGAGTGGCACTTGATACCCCTAGTCCAAACACATAAGCCAATATGCCCCTCTTGGAATTAGATGAGATATTATGGGATCCCCTAAGAGTGGAGGCTAAGGAGGCTAAATTAGGGACTCCACCTAAGTAAGTGTTTTGTAACCCCTACTCAAACCATAAGAAATGTAGTTATTACATGTGTTACATTATTTAAATAGGCTTGGGGATAGGATATACTATAGTAATTTATGATGAATGATTGAATACCATAGGAGGAAACCATGGAGACACCCTCTTGATGCAGACCATTATCAAACCAATATAGTATATCTTTTATGCCATATATCTAAACCTTCTAGAGTATTATGGGATAGAAGACACTTCAGACCATGTGCATATATGTATCATGATACAAATTTTAGGACCTTGGTCTTGAATCTCTCATACTCCCTTAATACACTCAAGCATAATTAGTGGTTTTTTAGTGGATCACTCCCCCCAATTTGATGCACTTTATCCATGATTGAGTTATCTAAGCCCTAAAATTTATTAAAGGTCATACTCGAATAAAAATTCATGCATGAGATGGACAAAGAATATTAACCATACTTTTAATGTTAAGTTACAATATTTTTAATAAGTTCTAATTATGTAGTCTATTAGAATGGGGGATAACAATGGAAACTTAAGTAGACATGGAGTGTACAAGTGTTCATGCATACGCAAGCATAAAAATGGAAAAAATGTGAGAAATATGGGTCTTAATAGATGTAAATATGATAAAAATCAACAAAACATACAACCAAGAGGAGTCTACCTATAAAATTTTCCTAGTTATAGGGTCGAAGAGGATAATGGCCCTATCCACACACATGCTACATGTTCGGATTGTTGGGTCATATCTAATGCGATTTACACACCCTTACCTTTTTCAACTATTAATCAAAAAAATGAGGTTGATGAGTGTCCTAAACACTATGTTAATCTTATAAGCCAAAATAAGCTAGGGAAGATGCTTAGTAAGGCACAACATGCACATGAAGCCTTAATGAAACTAATGGTTGATTATACACCCTAACTTAAGAAATGGGTGAGTGTAGAATAGATAGATATATTCTCACAAAACAACCCTTATGAATAGGTCCAATATTAAAATTCATTACATGAGGATGTATGGGTCATCTATGCCCTACAAAGTGAGCTCCAATTGGTGCAAAGGAAAGATGAGCTACTTTAGGTAGAAATCCAGAAGGTTAGTGTATAAGTAGATGTACCATTGATAAACATGTTTAGGATTTCATAAGGATTGTGTCACTTAATTTTGAGTGACCATGAATAGGTACTCCCACAATAATCATAATAGGTTCCCCATGTGTGAGAAATGGGAGCCTGATGAAGAACTATGCCCTAAAAAAGTATTTCTTGGTAAACACCATGAAGTGTGTGACACCATTTGCTGGCCTTACTAAATATGTAGGTGATATTTGACCTACATAAATATTGGTTAAAACCAAATGTGCCTTTTTGGGTATGGGAATCCTATGAAGAATTTGATTGGTGCTGTAGTATGTTGTGATTTAGATTTTAATGGTGATGTAAATAGAGAGAGTCTAAAAACAATGTTATTATTTGAGATAATAATATTTTTACAATAAAAATTTAGAATAAAAGAGTTAAATAATTATTTATAGTGATTTAATTTACTTTATCACCTTCATACAATTCTATTCCAACTATTCTAACTTATTTCAAACCTTGTTTTTACTTAAAACCTCAACTATGCCAAAACAAGGTTTTGTAGGTAATTAGGCCTACAATCCTTCTTAAACCTAGTTATTGTAATTTTTATTCAAAAAATATTAAATTTTATTTATTAATATTTATGAATACTATTTATATTTATTACAACCCTTTAAATTGATCTTTTACTTTAGATTTTCTTAAAAATTCAAAATGAGCTAAAACAAGGTCTTGTAGCCCTTCTAATTAGGCTTATTGACTAAGTTTTTACAATTTATCCTTATATACGGGATAAAAATTATTTAAAAAAAATTAATATATTTAAAAATAAAATATTTATTATATATACAAATTTTCATAATTTTTCAAGGGTTAGTTTTATTCTTAGAGTAATTTTTGTCTTGAAACCCTAGTCTTTAGGCCTTGAGGTCTGCACACTAGTTGAGATGCTTGAAAAAGGTTTATTTTTAAATAAATTTATTGTTTTTAATAAATTACATTTTTATATGGTACTAAAAATAAATATACACCTTATAATTCAATTTTTAGCTTTGAAAAACATTTTAAAAAAATGAAATGACCCTTTTTATGACTATTTTCTATGGGTTGTAATGTAATGTAACAATCTTGATTATATCCTTGAAAATTGTCAAGTTAGGAAAAAAAATACAAAAAAAATTATTTATTTCAAAACCAAATTAGTGACCAATTAAAATAAATTTTTATTTAATTTAAAAATATAAATTTAAAGAAAGCAATCTTTATTGTTTTTATATAGTCTTGTGATACAATCCAACCAAGACAACCCTATTTTCTAAGCGTTGTCCTCCTTTTTCTTGAGAAACCCAAGTATTTTATTTGTTTTTATTTTATACAAATTTTACTACCATGTATATTCTCGCATAATTTTTTTTTTCTTCACTCCATTAATCCTTAATTTTATCCAAACTATTAACCAACACATAACTCAATATAAATTCTTAACTTCAATTTGAGGTTTACATGTCTAATCCTGAGTTAAGGTATTGGATTTGATCTAAGAAAAGTATTAAGAACTTATTTGAACCTAATATAAATATTATTAACCCTTTTTATGCACTATACTAAAATAAAATATTAATAAACACTTAAAACTAGTTATAAAAAATTAAAATGTCCATTTTGGTGGGAATAATAGAAACACATAAAAATAGCTAGTTTTTTAAAATATAATTATTGGATCAAATAAAATATGAGTATTTAAGACTATATAAACCTAAACACCACAAAAATTTTACAAAAATAAGCTCCTAACATGATGCACCTACATCATACTCCTTGGGAACAATATTTATTTATGACTTCATATTTATAAGGTCTTCAACATTGTTGCCATGTTTAGCTATTTATAAATATGTCATCCATGTTTAATCATTAATTGGATGGTTTATCCATTTTAAAAATAATAAAATTATTTATTTTATCTAGTGGTCTTCACCACTTTTGTGTCTACAGTAGCTTCTATCTCATCTAGTTGAACTTTAGGCAGTTGCTAATCCCAATCGATAGTTTGATCATCTTCATATTCAACTGACTTTGTTGTATGTTCATATCCTTTTAAGGTATATAGGTTTAAATATTAAAATTGGTATAATAATAATATCAAATAGGAGTTCCAAATCATAGGCATTGGTATAAAAATTTCTTATGACCTTACAAGGTCCAATTTTCTTTAGTTTCAGTTTGTTATACTCTCCCTTAGGAAATATCTCTTTCCTAAGATATGCCAACACCAAATAAACTACCTCAAAATTCACTTATATTATTCTCATATAACCACTTATATTATATTTAAATGTACTCAACTCTAGCTATTATTTGACATGATCATGCAACTCTTACATAATTGTAGCAAAAGTCCTTTCCTTCTACACTTCTTTTATCTTGATTACCCAAGTTCATTATCTCATATAATCCTCTTGGATGGATTTTATAAATAATATATAATGGTTTATAACCTATAATTATATTTGGAGAATCATCATATGGAAATTTTGCCTGATCTAACACTTGATCTCATTATTTGGGATGATCACTCACCAAACACGTAAGTATGTCTCCTAGACTTATGTTAATAAATTTAGTTTGATAATTAGTATAAGGATGGTAAGTTGAACTATAACTCAAGCTATTTACCAATTTATTCCAAAGGTTTCTCCAAAAATTCCTAACTTTTTAAATCTCTATTAGACATAATGCTTCTAGAAATCCCATACAATCTTACTACTTCATTAAATAACAAGTTTACAATATTGTTGGCATCACTTATTTTCTTAAAAGATATGAACTGTTAAATATTATAAAACCTATCAACTATAAAAAATATGGAATCATTAACTCATTGTGTTTGGAATCTCAAGTACAAAATCAATGCTTAATGAATCTCATGGCCTATTTGGAATAGGTAATGGCTGGTATATGCCTACATTTTGACTATTCCCTATGGCATGCTAAAAAATATTAATCTCTAAACAAAATTATCTACATAATATTGAATAAATGGCCAATATTAATTTTCACTAAGTTGATCATGTATATTTTACTATCCAAAATGCCCCAATAATATGCCACTATGTTTTTCTTTTAGAAAATTATATCTCATATATCCTCTATGTATGCATAGCTAGATATTCTTAAATAACAGTCTACCTTGTTCATGTAATCCATTCATGGACTCGTGCCCATTATTACAGGATTCTTACAATATTTATAAACCTCCTTGAAATCAGGATCTTCATTGTATAAGTCTTTCAATGAGTCAAATTCTATAGCATTTACTTAAAACTCACACATAATCATATTTCTTCTACTTAATGAATCTACTACCTTGTTATTTTACCCATTTTTATGATTGATAAAAAATGAAAATAGTTTTAAGAACTCAATTTAGTGACTTATACTTAATTTAGTTTGATTATTTATAACTTATAAAGCATGGTTATCTATATAAAGTACAAACACATTAGGAAATAAGTAGTGCCTCCATTTCTTTAAGGCTTGGACAATGGCATAAAAATTCTAATCATAGGATGAGTATCTCTTATTTGATTCATTAATCTTATCATTGATATATGAAATAGACCTCCCTTCTTGGCTCAAAATAGCTCCTATTATAAGCCCACTAGCATTGCATTCTACTTGTAAAATATTGTTAAAGTCAAGTAAGGCTAGAATAGGTTGATTTATGATATTTTTATTTAAAATATTATTTTTAATCATCTAATTATATCCATTTAAATTTAATTTTGTTCCCTTTTATGGTTTCAACTATTGGATCACAAATTCCACTAAAATTATTAATGAATTTCCTATAGAAGCTATCCAAACCATGAAATTTCTTTACCTCAAATATACTTATTAGAATAGGCCACTCTATTATGGATTTGACATTATATTTGTCCATATTAGATCCCTATTTTTATATGAAAAATACTAAATAAACTAAATTTATCTTCATAAAGGTGCACTTCTTAAGATTAATTACCAGTTTCTCCTCTTGTAACTTAGTTATAACCATTATAAGATGATTAAAATGATATTCCTTTGATTGGATGTAAATAAAAATATCATCTAGACAAAAGAGTAAAAAATTAACTATGAAATCCTTGATCACCTAATTCATAATCCTCATGAAGGTGTTAGGAGCATTAGTCAGCCCAAGTGGCATTATAAGCCATTCACAGAGTCCATCATTGATCTTAAATGTTGTCTTCCATTCATCTCCCTCTCTAATCCTTATCTAATGATAGATAGTATTAAAATATTTTTTTTAAAAATAATTTTCACCACTTATACAATCCAAAATATCATCAATTATAGGAAATGGAAATTTGTACTTGATTGTGATCTTGTTTATAACTCTAGATTCTATGCACATTCTCCATCCTCCATCCTTTTTAAGGTTTAGGACTTATGGTATAACACATGTAACTAAAATATCCTTGATAAAAACTTAATTTAACAATTCAAACACTTATATTTTACCTCCTCATTCTCTTTTGGTGTCATTCTGTAAACTACGTTGTTTGGTAGACTAGTTCCTAAAATGAAGTCTATATGGTGTCTTATTCTTCTCATATGAAGTATTTTATTAGGTAGTTCATCCAATACTATATCAACAAACACCTTTATCAAAATCTAAAATTATATGGGTTTATTGGTCAAATTAATTGTTGTGATAACTATTCTAGACTTGGTAATTACTTCACAAGCTTCTTCCTTTTCTTTGCCCAGCTGTAATAATTTTTTACTACTTACTAGTAACACTTAGAATTATATTCTATTGTTGAATAATCATCTCTCAATGGTATTAGTGTATGATTATATACATATTTATAAAAATTATATTTATTTATTATTCCATCGTATATGGCTTTCTTATTAAATTTCCAAGGTATTCCCAATAAGACATGGCAGACATCTATAGGCATGATGCCACACAACATCTCATATCTATAACTATCTATCTAAAATTTAGCCTTGTATTTATCATTTTCCAAGACTTGGTGTCATTTTTTTATCCCTGACACATTATAGGTGTATGATGTATTACTCTCTTCAAACCTATTTTTTTAAACCATCTCAAAAAAAAAAAATTGTCTATACTTCCACTATCAATGATCACCTTGTAACACTTACCTTTGGATTTGCATGTGGTTCTGAATAAGGTCTTTCTTCAAGATAGCTCCTTCACAAATTTTTTTAATTTTTTCTATCCTAATTTAGGTTAATCCACATGTTATTGTGATCCCACACTCTCCTCTTAATATTGAGAAATTATATTTCTTCCCTCAATTCTTGCATGAATTTTTTGAAGACTCTCTAGAACTCATATGATCTGTGGCATGCATACTTATTATGCATGAAACAAATTCCCAAATAAGCTCTTCATATTTATATTTTATATGGTATTATACCTCTAAATGAGTATCCACCTCTGAACTTAACCTTGAGACTTACTTATTTCCTCATTATGGACCTACAACTAATTTTTACCACCATGTTATCCTTTATCTCTAAAAATTGTACCTCTTCCCCTAGAATGTTGTATTTGCTTTCTAAATTGTTTTTCTTCTACTTTGAATGAAAATTGGTATGATTTATCAATTAATATTGGGGATAAAATATTTATTTCATATTTTATACTAAACCTTAGGCCATTGATGTACCTTTCCACCTTTTTTACATCTTCCTTTATATGTCTTGTTTTGATTGTCAACCTGTAGAGCTCTTTTTTATAGTCCTTCATTATCATGTCCTTTTGATTTAGATTTTGTATATTTTAAATATATTATTATCATAATATTTTGGCATGAACTTGACTTTCATTTTAGCTACTATTCTATCCTATATCTTGAACTTTAACTTGTCCTTTCTTCTTCTTTCATATTGAACTCCATCCCACCATAGGGATGCATGACCTTTCAATATGGTAATAGAAAAAATCATTTTATTTTCATTCTCTAATCCTTAATACTCAAAAAAATTATCCATTATTATGATATGATACATGAGAATTTCCACATTTAAGTTGCCTTTATATAATACAGCTTATAATTTAGGCTTGTAACTAATATATATGACTACTTTTAGGAGTCTTCTTATATTCACTCTTCTTCTTGCTTTGCCACTTCTTATTATGGTTATTTGGTTATAATAAGTCACCTATATCAAAAAAATATTATTTTAATGACTTCTATTGATTCTAAGTGTGCCTAAAAATTTATCATCTCCTCTAGTAAAGCATCCCTTGGTTGTCTTCTCTGATTTATTCTAGAACCTCCTTTGGATGCTCCTCTAAGTGCCATTATTATATTTTATTTCAAGTTTAATTTTAAAAACCTAATATTAACTTACCTTAATGATATATTACTCATTATTTCACATTTTAAGTACAACCCAACCTGAATTGATTCCAAAAATGATGGTGATGTAGATAAAGAGAGTCTAACAACAACCTTATTCTTTGAGAGAATAATAGGATTACAAGCCAAATTGATGAAAAAATATTTAAATAATGATTTATTGTGATTTAATATAGTTTATAAAATTAATAAAATGTTATTTAAACTATCCAAAAATAATTTATAACCTTGTTTTTAGATAAAACTTCAAATAAGCCAAAATAGGTTTTTGTAGGTAATTAGGCCTAGAAGCCTTCTTTAACATATTTCTTGTAATTTTTATTAAATAAATAAATATTTTTATTTAGGAATATTTATCACACATATTTTTAGTTATTAAAACCCTTAAAACTGATATGTTTCTTTATATTTTCTTAAAATATCCAAATGAGTTAAAACAAGGTCTTTTAGCCCTTCCAACTAGGCTTATTGAGTAGGTTTTTGAAATTTATCCTTATTTACGAGATAAAAAGAATTTAAAAAAATTTAATATATTAATAAATATAATATTTATTATATTTTTAAAAAATTATAATATTTAAATGGGTAATTTTATTTTTTGAGTGATTTTTCTCATGAAACCTTAGTCTTTAGGCTTCAAGGCCTGCACACTGGCCGAGAGGATTCAAAAAGTTTTTAAAAAATATATTGATTATTTTTTTTAAAAATAGAAAAATTTATGGTCTTAAAAATACATATACACCTTATCCTTAAATTTTGAGCTTTGAACAAGCATAAACCAAGAACAAATGACCATTTTATGACTATTTTTATAGGTTGTAATGGATTGTAATAGTCTTAAATGTTTCCTTGAAACCTATCAAGTTAGTAAAATATTAAAAAATAAATAAATGATTCAAAAAACACATTAATTAAAAATTAAAATAAATATTTAATTTAATTTTCAAAAATAAATTTGAACAAATCAATCTTTATTATTTTTGTACAATCTTGTGATATAGTCCGACCAAAAACACCCTATTTTCTGAGCTTTCTCCTTTTCTTGAAAACCTTGATTATTTTATTTATTTTTATTTTATACCAATTATATTATTATGTATGTTTTCTCATATTTTTTTATTATTATCTCCAATAATCCTTGATTTTATCAAAACTACTAACCAGCTCATAACTCAACACAAACTCTTAACTTCAAATTGAGGTTTACACTACTAATCCCAAGTTAAAGCATTAGAATTGATATAAGACAAGTATTAAAGACTTATTTGATCATATCATACATATTATTACCCATTTTTATTCACTATAAGATAATAAAACATCAATAATACTTTAAACTAGTTATAAATATTCAAACGTCCATTTTGGTGAGATAACTAGAAACACACCAAAATAGCTAGTTTTTGAAAATATAATTATTAAATCACATGTAATATGAATAAATAAGATTATATAAAACTAAAAAAAATTGAAAAAAAATAATATCCTAACATGATTCACCTATATCATCTTCCCCCTCTCCAATACTCAATTTTCTGAAAACTACTAATTAACTTATAACTCAACATAAACTCTTAACTTCAAATTGAGGATTATACTACTAATCTTGAGTTAAAGAATTAGATTTGATATAATAAAAGTATTAAGGACTTATTTGAACCTATTATAAATATTATGACCCATTTTTATACATAATAATATAATAGAACCTCAAGAAACACTTAAAACTAGTTACAAAAATTTAAATGTCCATTTTGGCAAGAAAACTAGAAACACACAAAAATAGCTAGTTTTTGAAAATATAATTATTTTATCACATATAATATGAATAAATAAGACTATCTAAAATAAAAACCACCAAAAATAACAAAAAATAATTTCCTAACATGATGCACCTGTATCATCTTCTCCCTTCATCTTGAAATGCTAGAAGATCTTGATTAGTTCCTAAGAAAACCATTAGTAGTAGATGGTAGTGGTCATGAAGTCATAGGGATAATAATCCTAAGGATAAATATGATACCCCATTATTTAGTTCCACTCCATACATAATGAATTTAGGCCCCACTAGTTTATCTCATGCATGTTTTCATCCCTTTAGTTAGGAAAATGTTGGAGACACATAAGTCACCACACACACCCAAGTTGAGAAAGGTCTCTAAAATCATGAAATAAGGTCTTAACATAGATGTTTATTATATTAAAAGTTAATTTGATCAACAAATCAATCATGAATACCTTAATTCCTTAATATCTACTCAATAACATGAATTTGTGCCCCTTAACTTCTATCACCTTAGGAGTTGTCAAATTTCATTGACTTAGGTCTTAGGAGACCCTAGAATAATAACTAATAAGACATATAATTTCATCATGTAATAAGTATTTTTAAGTCTTTATTATATCCATTTTGCTTGGTAATATAATATATTTTTGGGTAATAAGATGAACTCACCTGTTAATATCTATTTGGGTAACTCAAGCGATGAATTTATTCATAATTCCACCATATACAAGATTTATGTATTTTTGGTGATCTTGGGAGTGCCATAAAATTATAAAAGGCATGTTTATGCCACCAGAAATAAAGTTTGCATTAGCACCTAGAAAGACACATCTCAACATAACACATCTCAACATAGCACTACACTAGAAGACTAGATGTAGATTTTAGTGTGGGGTAGGATATGGTGCTAATAATACTAGAAGAAATGTGTCTAACAAAGATATATATAAGATAAGTTCATAAGAGGAAATGTTTGGAAGTTCAAAAAAAAATAAAAACATGTATAAGGAGTTGGTATTTTGACCAAGTCAAAGAGGGAAAACAAATAATGAGGTACAACTAGTTAACTAGCTTAATGGAGAGAGGAATGAGTGACTAAGATGATGAAAAAAAGTATTAGGACCAATCTATATTTATTGTTGTTATAGATAAGTGGAAAGGGAAATTAATTAGCAAGGGAAGTAAAATCATTATAAGGATTGAGGAATGTAAAAATATCTACCACCTATCATAATTTCTTATTTCAATCATGACTTGGACATGCTATCATATGTAGGGGTATAAATAGGTGGTACTATGGATAATTGTCAACCTATTAGCCAGATCAATCGGTCACTCCTTTCTTACATATATATACATTTGGAAATATGGTCCATATTATAACTTGCTAAATTAGTAGTAAAAGTGGAACACACCATTAATAAATTTAAAAGTTATTTTTGAGAGGCTTTCTATCATAGAGATAATAAAGATAAATCCATATCATGAAAGAGGAAATTAAACTAAGACGTGAAAAAATATAGAGGTTGGACATGAAGAACTAGAGCCAAGGAACTGAATACACCACACTACCATGTGGATATGGATCAATTGACTTAAAAAAATTATATGGAATAGAAGATCCCATTTTGTTGAGATACAGTTATAAAACTAGAGACCTATAGGTAGTAAGAGGAGTAAAAAGGATCTTATCGAATGAAGGGAAAATCTAAGTGGACTATGACTAAGAATGGATACATATACCTCCATCACATATAGATGGGTTGAGGCTTATCAATGATGTAGAAGACATAGATGTCTCAGGAGGATACTATGCATCAAACCACCTTGAATCAAATCATGAAAAAATAAGTGGTCAATGAGTTTAGCTCAGTGATAATAGAAATTTGTAGCAATATAGGCCTAGACATAGTGGTGAGCCATATAAAATTTTATGAGACTTAAAATAATGGATATAGTGGTGAGCCAGATCATGAGAATGATAGGACACCCAAATACCACTCTAAGTTGTTTCTCACTAGGCTCATTTGAGGTTTACAAGAAGTCATGATTAGGTTGGGAAAGATTGAAAAGTTAAAATTTTATCCCTTAAACCTCCCCCTTATTGTAACTCCCCCTTACTGTAGTAACCTATACATGTTCTTTGTAACTATTTTCTACACCTATACCTATAACTATTATTCTCCCCCTTTGACATCAATGGAAAAGGGCCTACCTAGAGCTAACACTTAGCTTCCCCTCACTTGATGCTAAAAATCAATGGTAGGAAGTAATAGAAATTACTCCCAAATCCTCTTGCCAATATTTGAGAAGATAGCTGATAATGCATATAAAACTTTACCTGTCCTTTGAGAATCTACAATCAACTCATTTGAATATTTTCTTCTAATCTCACAACCTTCTGCATGAAACTTTAACGTGTATCCTTGAACACATATTTGACTTACACTTAATATATTATGCTTACAAAACATTATTAGCTTTGGTTCTACTAATACCAAACTTAAAATACCTTTTTCGGTTATCCTAGCAGTGGTTTTATCTTCAAATTTCACTATGCCACCATTGATTTTCTTCACTCTTATCTCCTGTCATATGCTTCGAGCATCTGCTATCAACGAACCATGGCTGATTTTTGTTTCTTACATGTAAACTTGTTTTCACCAACATAGAATCTTCAGGGTGTTTCTTCTGCCATGAACATGTCTAAACCTTCTTCTTGATGAATGAAGCTTTGAAACTTTGATCCTTCTTCTTGATGAATGGAGCTTTGAAACTCTGAACCTTCTTGATTGAATATGCATGAGTATCCTTTTCTTTCTCTCTAAAACTATTAGCTCTCTTTCAACATTCTAATTTCTTATGACCATAATCATTTAAAACACTACATATGCAAGAATCATTCTAATAGCCTCAAACCATAATAATGATGCAAAATTTTCTTCAAAAATATATTCCCTCAAAAGATATACAAATTAATCTTTCAACTCACCTTCTTGTCATGCAACATAGCCAAGACCCAATAGCATCCACCATGCTTCAATTTTCTTAAAAAGTGTCTCCTTGAAGCCTAGAAGAGACACCCCCACATAATAGGGTTCTAGAAATAAATCTCAAGATATTCCCACATATCCTCTATTTCTTCCTTGATCTTCTTGTGTTTTTATTTTAGAATCCATTTAAGCATGTCTAACCTTTTTGACTCACTAACCTTATCATTTATGATGTTTTTCTTTTTCTCAACTTTTGCAACTATCTTATCATGACAAAGCTCATGCTCAAATGTAACAAGAGATTCTACATAATCCTTCTTATTTGATTCTTTATCTACTATAGCAAGTAATTCATTTTCATTCTTAAACTCAACCTAATCAACCTTTACTATTTTAGGTCTCCAAACCTTAATTTGACTCTTCTCATAGCTTTTAGGGGCTCTGTAACCTTTGACATACTTTGAAGATCTCTTTACTTGTTTTGGACATAATTTAGAAATATGGCCAACCTTATGACAACAAAAGAAAACAATATTTCTCATACCTTTTTCTTAAATGTGACTGAGATCTCCCTTTGACTGATTGCTTCTCCTCATACAGTCTCTTGCCCTATGACCAACATGATGACAAAAAAAACAATGGCCATGAAAAGAATTTGAAAACTTGAAAGCATTGGGCTACTTGATCGGCTTCTTTGATTTACCTTCAAACCCTGCATCTTTCTTTCCTTGGACTGATATTTCATGATCTTTCTCAACCTTGATTATAATCTTCTCATGATTATCCTTTAAAGAGCCTAACTCAACCTTCAACTGATTACACTCTTCTTCTTTTGATGTTAAAATTGAATTTACAACCTCTAACTGATTCTTAAGATCCTAAATAAATATCCTATTTTCTTTTACTTCTATAGCCAACTTAGAATCCAAGATACACACCTTTTCCTTAAGAGCCTCAACCACAGATTTCAACTCTTGATTCTCCTTCTTTAGCTGCTTGGCCATCTTGTGCTTTTTTATGATCTACCTTCAAGCTGTTAAACCCTTTCTGAAGGAACCTGCGCTGATACCAATTGTTAAGCATGGAATATACTGAGAAGGGGGGTGAATCAGTATATTATATATCTTATAAAACTTTCCTTTAAACCAATTCCACTTAATCAAAAATTCAAGATATTCAATAAAACTCAAACAATAAACATCACACAAGATAGAGAGAGACACCAGATATAACATGGAAACCCAAAGTGGGAAAAACCACGAAGAACAATCTCAAGTATATTCATGAGAACAAACCCATAGGAGCACCATACCCCTTTACCAAGTACCACCCCAGCTACAATTCATGAGCACCAACCCATAAGAGATTTAAACCCCTTTGCCAAGCACCAACCCAGCAAGTATTCATGAGCACCAACCCACAAGAGCACCAACCCCTTTTCCGAGCACCAACCCAGCAATAATTCATGAGCACCAACCCATAGGAGCACCAAACCCCTTTGTGTATACCACACACCTATCTCTCAATGTTTCTATCTCAACAAATAATAGATCAATACAACATTTCTTTCCTTTCTCTCACTTTTTCTCTTCTAAGCTAGATATAACAAATACAAATCATATTCATCTCTCATGATTTCTCTTCTAAGCTAGATATTACAATATCAAATCAACCTCTATCTCCCATATTTACAAATGGATTCTCAAGCCTTTATTTATAGCTTTCTAAATGACCTTTGGCCTTCCCCCTTTGTGACCCTTCAATCCTCATGGAAAATGGCACCAATCTTGGATGACCCTTCATATTCAAGCCTTTGAAAAGTCATGTGGTGACCCTTCATGACCAAAAATGTCCTTCCCACTTTTGTCGTTATCTTTGGTGACTTTTTGTATTCCTCAAAGTGTCCCTTCATGAGAAATTACGCCCTTACTCTTTTGTCTTCACTTGGTGACTCTTGGTATTTCCCAAAATGACTCTTCATGGGAAAATTCATCCCATCCTTCTTTTGTCTTTACCCCATGGCTCTTTGACTTCTCCATGGGCCCTTCTTTTGTCTCATATGCAACTAAAAATAGATTCATTAATCTTAAATAAATATTAACTCATATTAGCCAAGATATATTTATTACAAACAAAATTAAATGCAATGGGGCCTTTATCACCAATAATACTAAACCTTTGACATCAATGACAATATTTCTAACACATAGTTCCACTTAATAGTCAACACCCCTCAACACATATTAGAGGGATGCATTTTACTCATCTAGATTATCTATTTGAGTCATGAAAATCTATCAAGAAATGGAGGTTGTTCTATAATATCCTACAAGGAAAATGGAACATGGTGAAGGTAGGGTACCTAAGTAAATAGGAAAAGGGAACATGGTGAAGTTAGGGTGCCTAAGTGCCAAGAATATTATCATAGGTAGGGCCATCAGGTAGTTGGGTTGAAATAAATATAGTGTAATACAATCCATTATGTATTTATTGGAGGAAATTTAGAGGCCATTTATAAATTTAGAATGTAGAGGACAAGGTGATGTTACATGCCTTTAATATTTCTCATTGTCAAGAGATGAAGACTTAATCCATGCACTAGTCTCATAGTGCATAGACCTATGATAAGGACTAAAAAGAGATCCATTGGAATGATCCCCCAAGGTAGGGTTAAGGTTAATTTAAGAAGGCATGTATGAATTCCACTAAATATAAATAATGTGTCTCATGAGGAGTCATGTATATAAAGATTGCATAATCATATATTTTGAGATGAAGCAATTGATTATGAATAACATTCAAGGGTATCTATATTTTAAAAAGAAGTAAAGTATAATAACTCATTAGGGATGGATAACTAGTCTAGTATGGGGTGATGTTGACCCCTAAAATTAAATAAGTAACACACCAATGCATGTTTTCACACTTTAGGTGAGTTTAGTGGCACTAGACAAGAGTCATGCACAATATAAAACACATAAAGTATGTATACATTTTGAAACTAATTACCAAAAACAAAATATGTAAATTTTGAGAACTCTACCAATGCATGTTACACAATAAAGTGGTAGGACCAAGGAAAAGTAGCCACATATACCTAGGAACTACATAGGAGATTACAGGGGAAATGACAAGTGGATTGGTTGGCTACAAATCCTGACATGGATTGGTGGTATGACTATGCATGATGTAGTAGTTGTAATTGGGATAAGTTGGCATTTAAAATAAGGGATTCGGTGGGAAAAACCCAAGATGAAGAGGCTTGAAGAAGAAGATTAAGAGAAAAGGAGCTAAGCTAAGAAGAGGAGAGTGGTTTTCAATTGATAAAAAATAGCCTAATTATAAGAGCAAAGAATAATGAATGACGATAGAGAAAAAGAACCAACAATCTCAAACATGGATAAACAAGATAGAACACTACTATTAAGTAATATTAGGGAGAGGCAAGAGTAATGAGTTAGATATATATTGTAGAGTAAGGGTACCAAGTGTGCTATGTATAACAATATGTTCCATTGTATGTAATAAGGAGTGAATATAATAAAAGAGCTTATATTAAATATGTTTATATTGCATGGTCATCTGATAGTGTTTGTGGATGTGTTCTTTGATCCATATAATTAACCCATATCCAACTTCTCTTTGACATTAGTCTTTTATCACACACAACTAACTTGACCCCAACCTTGATACTTCATTCCTTAACACCTAAATTGATATAATGGGGATTTTCTTCCATACATGATATGATGGTGTAAAATCTAGTCTAAGATATGGTAAGCTAGACTTGCATGATGTCTTATCCCCTTGTAACTAGCATCTATATATAAACCCAACTTGGGTGTGAAGTTGAAGGTGTAACTTTTAGGGTATATATGATACCAAATGTTTGAAAAACCATCAAAAATACCCTTTCCTCCTATTCAATGGGTGATAAATTCACATACAAGTTACTCTATAGTTGGTATTAAATTATATGATGGATCAAAGATAAGGATCTATGATACTCATGGGCTCAAGATTCCATTGTCTAGACATACATGGACCTATAGAAGATTGTGAAGTTGGGGAATATCTCTATCATCCATCATATGTTCATCATGAGTTAGGTTTATGAGAGGATTATCTCATACCAAAGAGTTTTTTATATTAGGTATGCCATATATCTTAGAGATACATGATGGATAGGGGTTTCACCTTTCATAGATCTACCCTGAGTGTTTGGGACCCTAAAAATCATTGATTTAGTTTCCTTGACTTATCAAGGGATGGTGAGTTAGTGGGATGGTGAGGTACTATACCTTATAATAGTTATAAGAGTGTAAAATATCAAAGAGATATGTATTAAGGTTGAGTGATACCCTGTTGATAGGGTTCCATAGTAGTTTGGAATTTCATTCATAAGAAACTTCCCCATACCTCCAGTAATATAGAGGGGTATTGGTGAGGCTAGGGTAGTTATACTTTGAATATTTAAATTTCATCATTTGATATTAAGATTTACCATTATGATGGTGGCCATGATGATTCAAGCTTAGGTATGACTATAACATCATCTAGTAGAAAGATAGGAAGATCGAATATTTATGGATTTTATAGTGGCACTATTAATTTTAGGCTAATAGTTGGTTTCACAACCATCACCATTAAAAACACATTAGGATCCTATGTAGTATAAGTAGGCTATGGGTGGAAAGGGACCAAATCTATGAGAGGATGAGGACGTAGCATATGAGAAGAGATATGATGATGAATTAGACCCTGACTAGCATCAAGATATCTAGGTAAATAGTTTATTTATTAAATTCAACAATTTATTTTATTCATTACATCATGATTATTTATCTTACTATTTACATTTTTACATAATTTTATATTATGTTTATTTTATTTATTTGATTATAGAGACATTCACAGGTTGGTGGACCATGATAAAGGACACCTTAATCAATTTATTTCAAGTGGGAATTGAGTTTTCTCGTGATTAGTTGTTGGTAGACCCAAGACTACCTATTGGGATAGGCAATTATATAAATGTTTTTCCCCAACCTATTATATGTCTTGGATATCACTCACATATATAGGAACATTATAGGACTATAATATTAGGTGAAGAGTCTTCATGAGATGATCAGAGTGGGATGAGGTATAACCTATTGAGAATGATAGCGAGAGGGAGGGACAACCTCCTAGACATGGACTACCAAGAAGTAACATAGGCACCATAGCCCATGACACTCCTTGACATCAAGGAATTATCATAGAAAGAGGAGTATTAGGATCCATGGTCATGTAACCTTTAGATTGGGTCACTATCCACCAATAATGTAAGGACACATATTGTACATGTATATGCACATAGTTTTTGTGATATTTATAGACACTTTCCCTCTATAAAGGTGATTGTATTTGAGACTTGATTTTATAAAATAAACATTATTATGATATATATATATATATATATATATATATATATATATATATATATATAGAGAGAGAGAGAGAGAGAGAGAGAGAGAGATATTTTTGTATATTTTAATGAATTTTCATTTATATGTTATGATTTTAATAGCATGTATGTTATTTCAATTTATTCACTTTAGATGAATAATCATGTAATGATATACCATGTTCCTCTATGTTTTTTTGATAATGATGCAAAAATGATTATATATTTGAAATTTGTAAACAAAATTTATGAAAATAATGGAATATGTTGGATATGTATAAAAATATAGATGCACTAATTTTTTAGGTGATATCAAAGTTATTTATTTTATAAAACATAAAACTTTCAAGTTGAATCAAATGACTAAAAAGGGGATATGATAGATATGAAATGTTGAAAATAAGAACTATACATCACATTCATATGGAATAGGAAGATGGCCTAATCATTATGATAAAATTGGAAAAGATGTATTTATGGATAAAATTTTAACATGCTAACTTTATTGGATTTATATAGAGGTAACTATCCTTAAAATAGTTGGTAAATGGGATAAAGTTACCCTTTTTGGCATAGATGCATAAACAATCCCTTTTGAATAACTTCTATTACTTTTCCTGGTAGACACTTTCTATGTTTATATTCCTTTATATTCACTTTCTAATTTTATTTGGGACCCGATACACTTAGTATCATGTGACTAAGAATACAAATGCTATTATTACCAAAGTCTAGACATAGGCAATTAAAGGCATATTTCCCCAATTTTATCCCCACACAACTATTAAGATGTGAGGGCTCAACACTGAATATTAGTGAAGGTAAATATATGTAGAATTTTATTTTTATTAGTATAATATTTTAATTTTCATATGAGTCTCTTTTTATATTTATCTCAAAAAATTTAAAGGCCTTTACACCCCAAATATTTTCCCTATGAAACAAGTAAGATGAAAGGGCTCCTCATCGAATTCCAAGATAGGAGGGCAAGGTTAACTTTTTTTTTTTATCATGATATTTTTTTATTTTTAGAGAGAAATGTAAAATAAGACTCTACCATGGAAAATATTCTAAACTATGTTGTAGGATAGAATTTTCTAAGATTTTAAAGAAGGTGTAGGTAAATATAGGTATACTTTGCTCATACGAATTAAGACAAGAACCAATGTAATGTTGATTTTGGGATTTTTCCCTTTAGGATAATATGGTGATATGAAGATTGAAATTAGATTATAAGATATAGTTTTAAAGTTTTTTAATGCAAATTAATAACCAAATAATCACCAACCATGACATATTATATGAAATACAACATATAAAAAATATAAAATTCAATGAGGGTAGTATGGAAATTAATGAATAATATAAAAGTGTTTAAGGTTAAAATATTTCACAGACTTGACAAGTTGATAGGCTCCATTTCTAAAAATTCAATCACTAAATAATGACCTAATTAGTCATGTATAACTTTTTTACCTTCTCATTATTTTTAAAATATAACCTACTATCAAGTCTTAGGATATCATATCCAAATTTTATATGGTGCTCATGAACATTATTATTAAAGAGTTGGCACATGTGATCTAGGTAAGAAATTTTATTTTATGTAGCCCTAAATTGATGTTCATCTAAGGTCTCAGACTATTCTAACCTTGTCTTTCTATACTCTTTATTGTTAAGAAGACCTTGAATAAAGACACATAGGTTAAGTATTTCCACTTGGAGGGGTAGAATTTATTTAGCTCTAAAGACCAAGAAATATAAGGTTTACCCTATGAGCATATGAATACTTATTATATAAGCCCCTAATGTAAGATAGAGTTAAATGTGCCAATATATTTTGTTTTATTTTATTGTTTTTACCAAGATTAACTTTATTATACTTTTCTTGGCCTTACCTAGGCCATTTTCCTATGGATAGTACATAGAGTTTGTATGATTAAATATAAAAAACTTATTACATATTTCATAGAACTCAGGGTTCTTGACATGAGGCCCATTATATATGACTATGACCTGTGGGACTCTAAACCAAAAAATGATTTGATTCATAATAAATTTAGCAATGATTGATCTAGTAACAATAGTTAAAGGCATATTTTATTCCCACTTAGTGAAATACTTAATGGCCATGATGATGAAATGATGACCATTTGAGTAATCAAAAGAAAAATTACCAATCAATTATACACCCCAAGTGGAGAAGGGACATGAAATTATAATGGGTTGAAGTGCCCTAGGAAGAATGTCAATCTCATGAGATTTTTTTTTAAATTCTAACATTTCCTTACATAGTTGATATAATCATGCTTGAGAGTGGGCCAAAATTATCCCATCTTATGGGTTTTGTAATAAATTCCATGGACATAAAAGTGTCCACCACAAATTTCATTGTCATAGTGAAAAGGGACCTTTTCTAACTCATATTTATCAACACATCTTAGAAATATGTCATCAAAAATATTATGATAGATAACCTCATCAATAATTATTGTTTCAATGAAATAATTTGAAGGTTATACCTTTATTTTGAATTTTCCCCTTTGGGATAAGTATTGTGAATTAAATATTTATTGATATTCATATACCAAGGAGATGAGACAATTGAAGGTTTCTCTATATAACAAATCGGTTCATCAATAAATTTAATATCAATGAGATCATTAAATTTTAAAGGGGAATATTCCAAATAATTATCAATGATTCTTCCCTTAATGGAATTTTGGTTGGCATACGTTATATTGTGATAAAAATCCCATCCTTTAGTGAAATGCTTAGTTGGGTTATGAATGTTTTTAATGTTTGGGATGTTACTATAATGTTCATTTCTTGGTTAAACATATAATGTAAAAAATTCCTAGTTGTGAATAATATGGCTAAATAATCCTTCTCTGCTTGAGTATAACATTTACTATAGTTGATAAGAGTGATTAATTAAATATATGGCATGTTACTCAACATCATCATCTTCTTGGGATAACATGCAAATGAGAGACACCTTAAATTCCCTACTGTAAATCATGAGAGGATTGTCATGTTTGGTTGCCATGAGTTTTGGAGGATACATAAGAAAATGTGTTACCAATTTAAATGCATCTTAAAAATAACTTTCCCAAATCAAGCCACTCAATTTTTTAAGAATTTTTTAATCGAATGAACTACATAATGTAATGTGTAAACCATATAATGGCTCCTAATTTCACCAAGAGTGACTTAATTCCTAACTCATTAATAGGGGAACACATCTAATTTTTTTTAATATTGGTAGGGTCAATATTGATTACATTTTTACCACCAATTAATCCAAACAAACACTTCTCAAGATTGAGAGTGACACCATATTCAATCAAAAATTTAAGAGTGGTATGCAACACCTCTAAGTGATTAATTATTGTTTTTATTATTACTAGAATATAGTCCACATAAACCTCCACTATATTATGGATTAGATCATGGAAAATATGGGTCATATGTCTCTAATATGTTTCCTCAATGTTTTTAAGGTTAAATGGCATGACCAAATAATAAAAAATACACATGGTGTGGTAAAGGATGTTTTAATTTGATTTCAGTCTAAAATTTGAATTTGATTATATTAAAATAATCCATATATAAGGGACAACTCATAACCAAATGTAGTGTGAAAAATGGAATCAATGGAAAGGAGAGGGAAATCATCTTTGGTATATTCCTTTTTAATATTGTGAAAATAAATGAATATCTATTTTTTTCCATTATTTTTTAGAATGAGAATGATCTTGTACATCCATTTAGAATATTCTATGGTATTTATGAAGCTTAATAAGATATTATTTCACTATTAATGTAACTTTAGTATTGATTTGCATGAGATTTTTATTTACAAGTTTCACATCAGGAATCATGACCAAACTCTGAATGACTACTTTAGGTTTAACACCTACCCTATTTGTGTAGGAAAAGGAAAAAGATTTAGAAATATTGGTAAGTAAATATTCATGATATTTCACCTCTTATGGTGAGAGTGAAGACCATAATTTGATAATACTAAGGATTTATTTAATCCTTATGTTAATATTAATATTTTCTTAATGAGGGAGGCATCCCTTATTCAAAATTGTTGAGAGCAAGAGGAAGATCATAATCTTCATGTCTTGCATCAAACATCAAGCTCCTTGTTGGAAGACATATAATACTAAATATTATAATATAAATCATAATATTCACATCTGAGGGTAGACATGGGATAAAAATAGAGTGAAACCTATCATATGATGTGACTACAAGAGGTGATCAGAAGCTCATATGAACTCAAAAATTAGCTTATCATTATTAGATAACTCAAGGACCAATGGGATAATATCCTTCACAATGTGAATGATAGTTTGGTCATTGGAAAATTTTACATGAGTAGTTATGTCTTAATGGATACTATGAAGGTAGAATTAGGTATCATCAGATGAGGATCAAAATGTGAGGAGGAAACAACCATAGAGTCGATAAGTTATTCGATTTTTATAGGAATGACTTATTTTAAAATGAATTTAAAATCCTTAGAAAATTTTCCCATTAAATTTTTATAGAGTTAAATATGTTCATCCTTATATGATAAATATATGAGAATTGGTTAGTCACTAAATTTATGTCACCTTGGATTTTTAGGTTTTGGACACCCAACCATTTAGAAATGATCATTCCAAGAAATAAAGCTTCATACTTGGTCCCATTGTTTGTACACTGAAAGTCAAATTTAAAACTAAATGGAATTATTATTCCTTCTAAGTAAATATGATGACCCTTGCCCTTCTACCTAGATGGCATTTTACCCAATCATAGTTAAGGTGATTTAACCTTTTAGGGTTTTACACAAGTAATTCCTGCTTTTGGATAAAGGGATGAGATGTCTAAATCAATAAAATAATATGAAATAATTAAGAGCTAATTTATTATATATTTTGACCTCTTTTGAGTTTATAAAATAGTAATAATAAGATTAAAATAAGAACTTATCTAAAATGTGGATGATTTAGGTTCTAAAAACTATGTTTTGGATCATTCTAAGTCTCATCAATAGGATTTTGGGATATGTCAACTCATTGGATAGTAGCACCCCACCTAGATAATAATTCCATGTTGGTGCAGTGTCCTCAAAGTGGTGTTAGTGTCCAATTTATGGGACTATTTATATTTTCTAGTAACACTTTGTGCCTATGTTCTTAGGTCCTATTCCTATAGACACAAAACTTGGAGCTATGTATCGTGCCTAGAAAACTTTATTTAATGTACAAACCCTAATCCTATTTATAAATATGGCAGGAGAAATAATTATTTTTTCATTATTAGGATAGACTTGACATACTAAACACCCCATTATGAAGAGAGTTTTATACATGTTAATAATCTGAGGATGGATCAATCCTTATGTATTTCTCTTGCCTAGTGCATGATGCAAGTGCAAGTGAATTCTATAATGAGAATGAACTTGGATGCCTTGAATGTGATTGAGATTTTAAATATTTTAAATTTGGGTTACGGGATGATGTAGATGGTAGTATGAAATAGTATGGTAAAATAGGGATCAAATACCTTAATTTTTCTCAACTTGTCTTTTGTTTGAATAAATTTTGCATTTATTTTCCATCTAGTGAATAAGGGTCAAATAGACTTATATTTATAGGGATATTTAACTTGTGTGGGTAATAAAATGTGTTTAGGTTGACCTTATGAGTGGAACACATTTGAAAATGTATCCTTTTAGAAGATTTAGGGATAAGTAAAGTAGCACCTACTTGGGGAAGCTAGTGCCATGTGATTTTAGTGCCCCAAATGTGGCATTAATGTCCATTTGGTAGACTATTAATCAAGTTGGGTTGGGATCTAAAAAGATAGTCTTAGGATTTTGTTTTATATGATTATAGATGTATGTGGTTTACTCAATGACTATAAAAGTGTGGCAAAGGATCTAAGATAGGTCTATGGATAAGCTTGGAATAAGATAACTCAAGCAACACTCTCAGCATCCAATTACCACTTTTAGGTGATTACATTTGCACCCCCGCTTTATGATAAAAATATTAAAAAGTGAAATGACTAGTATAAAGTAAAAATAAACATACCTAGACTTACCTTGGAATTTAATACCACATAGATAAGTTTAATTATGTGAATCTAGGTCTACATATGTGAAACATGATCCAAAGAAAAAGTATCGTAATGAAACATTCAAAAATCAGTCCTTACTTAAGAGATGATCAAAAGAAAAAGACTATGTTAAAATAAATTAATTGAGTAAAACTAAGTGAAGAGAGAGGAAATGAATGAATATGCCTTATTGGGTATACAAACCAATGCATGAACCTAGTGACAATCTATGTGTGCAAGTGTACATAGTGACCATATCATTTAATAGCTTGGACTAATCTCATGGATTGCTCAATCCTCATATGAGTGGCTCAAGAAATAAATCTAGTTTTTACTCCATCATTACCCACCACTACTTGATGGACCTTGATCTATGAATAACTCGGATAAGAAAGTAAGTGTGTCTAACCCTCTCATTTGCATGGCTCAATAACTCAAGTAATCCATGAATCCATCATTTCCCACCCATGTGAAGTAGATGAATCTATAAATGAACTATGTAAAGTGATAAAAGTATTTAATTAAGTAAATATAATTATGTATATTATCTCTACAACCAATTGGTATATTAGGTAGTTCTAGGCCACTTGGGAATTCCAACCACTACAAATGGAATAAGGCATGAATCTAGTGACAAATTAGAATGTGATATCAAGTGTATATAGAATAGAGACTAACATTGATTTTTCCATTCCATTTTATCAACCTATGTGTAGTTGAGTATATGGAAACTATGTGTCACACACATGTCCCCAATCTGGTATCTGAGTATACTGAATCTGAATTGAGTATCTAATAATTAAATATGTGTAATTAAACTAAATGTGGGAGTGATAATGTTGTGTAATATGATTCCAAATCTAAGAAATTGGTATTAATCTAAGATAAAATGAGTGTATCTAAGAAAAATCTAAAAATAGCTATCAAACCTATGAATCTATCCATGTAAATATGTATTATACTTGGTGTACTAGTCTAAATAATTTGGATTATCCTGAAGCTAGGGCTATTAGATAATATCACCTTTTAGTGGATAGTATCACCTTATGGCACTAGTATCCCAATCTATGTGTTAATGTATGATTGGTATAAAATTTGGGTGGTTTAAAGTCTTATCTAAGTCTCTATTCTATTTTGTGTGTAATTATGAAATTCAGCCTATGTTGAAACTTATTTGTGAATATCAAAGTAGGAGCTTGATCTGTATGACAAACCCATATGAATTCTCCATGTTTTAAGGGTAGTTGTGAATCTTATTTAAGAACTATCATCAAAATAAGTAGCTCTACAATGTGTATTAATTAGAGTAATATGCATGATATTATAATATAATGTACAAACATAACATCAGAATGTAAATGAATCTGAGTATAATCAGGTAATTTAAGTCTTATAGACTTAATTTGTACCCTTGGAGAGGGTTATTTAGGCTCTCTCCAATTGAGATACATAATGAGAAAAACCTCAGGATGTGGGTATCCTTTGGTGAGGTTAAACCTCTAGAGTAGGTAATTACTCTTTGATGCTCACCTAAACTAATGCTAAACTAATAATTCATAGGGAAAAGGGCTATAAAGATGGTTAATGGATCATAAGATTGATAAAAGGGTGATACACCAGATTTAAATGGATGCTCACATAATCTTGAACACACACTTGATTAGCAAAAGATAACATTGACTTACTCAATCTCAATAGTTGCATAAATATTTCATAGAAGAGGTTTCAAGTAGAACACTAATCTAGACTTACAATTTATTTTGAAAACACCTTCAAAGAGGCAAGCAAAAGGACATAAAACTAAGAAGAATCTAATTTACAAATTCACCATACACAAACATAGAAATCACTGATTAAAGACAAGAGATAGGCAAAAAGTTGATCTTATTAATTCAAAAGGTAGTTCTTACAATAATTTGATAGGTTTTAACCATATCAAATGAGCACACTTTTACAAAGGTCTTAATGAGTATCCTTGTCTTAGAAAATAAATGTTACATTCTAAGAATTGAGAACCCCTTCAATGGTAATGAGACTATGATATATAGGAGATTAGAGAGAGAAAGAAAGGATGTGGGAGCACACCATAAAAAAAGAACACTTTATCGTAGGTGATTAATTGAACTTGAGACACCATATTTTGCTCCTTAGCCAAAGAAAACCTTGCCATTTTTTTTGATAAATTAGGACACTACCTATGGCTTATTGAGTGAGAAAGTCCCTAAAGGTTCTAAGGATGCATTGAATGCTCTTAGCTATAGTTACCAACACTAGACCTTTTCTTTGATACTTCATGTCATCTCTCACTTGAGGATAAAACCTCATGCTCATGGATATGACTTGAATCATGGCTTCATGTTGTTTAGGTGGCTAATTATCAATACTATGGCCATGTTGGAGGATGAATACCCTTTTAATTAGTCACATATCTTCTCTATTTTCATATCTAGATCATAGGTTTATCCTATAATTGAAAAACTAATCTAAAGTTATTGGTTTTCTTATATTCTATATATATGGCACTCTGATAAATTTCTAGTTCCTTTTACAAAAAATTACTATCCTTTTATAATATATTAAGTCTAAAAGACCTATTTTACCTCTATGGAGCTCTATTACCAATTCTTGATCTTTATTGTTTATCCTAGATCAACTCAGGTCAAGCTTGAGATTAGTTCCATATATTCTCTGCTAGATTAGGTCCATTCATTTGCTTTACCCAAATAAAAATGCTCCATCAACCTTATTTGAAAATGTCCTAGCTCAGTCCATTATTCATCAAATTTTGAAGCTAACTCAGATCATTGAACCTTTGACTCAGCTCACTCCATTGATACTTCTTCATATGATTGATTGAGAGACATGGATATTTTTCTAGTTTAATGTAGTTGAGACACTTATCATCCATGTATTTTCTCGTTGGATTTGCTTGGTCCCACTTATGCCATCCTTGCCCTTGATCCATTGGATTTGGTATGTACAAGGAAACATGAGCCCTTAGATCTATCTTTAAAATGTTAACTCTATCCCTAATGGTATTACTTAGCAATCCAATATTAATCCTCAATATTATATCAGCCTATAACCTCATGTGCTTATACCACATTTCAAATGCACATTTAATTTTAAGATCAATAGTCAATCTGTTAGCTCCTAGGCTTATGCCATGTGGTATCTCCTTAGCTCATTAACTCTTTGACTATGCTTGTGTGTCATTAATTTACCTTTATATGCTCAAACTACTATATTATATCTACTTGGACCCAATAACCTACTAGGTATCACTAGTTTTTAGATTTGATCTAGGATTGAATGTGAGCCATTGATATGTCTGGGCCTATTAAACTATCAGTTATCATTCACTTTTGGATCATTTGTATGATTGAATGTTGATCATTGATCCTATTTTTTGAATTATAATGGATACTTCATGAGCTCAAATTTTTGCATCCACATAACCATATTTGATGTCTACGTGAATGTATTTAACATTTATACAACCATCACTAGGATATTTAAACTTTAATGGTTATTTGTTTGGGCTTGAATTTGATATTTACATGCCCATCAATTGACATCTATGGGAATGTCAATTATGTCTACATGGCCATCAATATTTGGACCCTAATGGATGACTATTGATCTTTATTTTAACACTTTCACAAGCATCACTTTATTGGATCAAAAATTTCTTGGGATATTTATTTCAAACCTTTTGCTAGACATTTGTTGTGAGCTTTGTGTTTCAGCCATTTTCTCTTAAGGAATTTATTTATGGCTCTTTTGCATCAGACAAAATGTTTAATCAAATTGTCATGGGATAATTACCCAAAAGAATTGAGTCTACCTTCTCTTTGCCTTGGATAATTTCTTGTGGACAAAATACCTAAAAGAATTCATGTCTTCTAGACTTATTCTTATGGATAAAATGTCTGAGAGAAATGTGGTATTTAGGGAAATTATCATAGGATAATTTTCTCAAAATAATTCATACTTAACTTTTTATGTGGACCTTTTGATTTAGACAAAAAGTTTGAAATGATTCATGCCTTTAGGATTTTTGTATAGGACACTTTAATAGAAATTGACCCTTGATAACTTTTGTCTTGGCCCCTTTCTTGAAAGAAATCACCCTATAGGGGAATTGTATAAGACATTTTATTGAGAAAAATACACTTCAATATTTTTTTATAGGACATTTTTTCAAAGTAATATCCTTTCATAACTTTTTTCAAACGTTTTCCCTAAAATAATTATGCCTTAGAGAAAATTATGTGGATAATTTTCCTAAAATAAATCTAACACTTAGCTTGAAAAATACTGGTTGAGATTTTTGTTCGGTCCACTTTGTCAAAGAATGATCCTTCATAAAAAGTGTTTTTGACCAAATTCTCCAAAAGTTACCCTTTGAAACTTTTTTCTAGGACTTTCTTAGAAGAAATGACCCTTTGAGAGTTTTGTTTTAGAAAAAATGTTCGAAACAATTCTTGATAATTAGCTAAAGAAAGTGGAATAAATCTCTCAAAAATATTAAAACACTTAGCCAAATAATGTGGAACAATTTAGATGAGGAAATTATGCCTTGTAATTTTTTTATGGGATTTGTGTGGAATAATTTATCTAATAAAACTCTAAATGTTCTAACACTTAGCCAAAAGTTGAAATATTCCCTAAGTGTAAACTTAGGCTTTTTCAGACCTACTCTTGCAACTATTCAGCACCATGAAAACCTACTTGGATCCCTCCACTTGAAATTTTTATCTTGATTCTAATCCACCTAATCCACTCAATAATTTGGACTCTGCTCATTTTTTAAACCAAGTAGAATCTTGGTATATGGGCCAAAAATAGCCAATAGTAAGATGTATGTTGTAATCTAGAATTGTACAAGGGTGTCTAGATAGATGTAACTAGTGTATATAACACCAAATTTGAGTAAATACCTAGTGGTATGGGGCATTATGTGCATCATAACTCTCAAGTAGGAAGGGGAGATGCATGAGGTCCCTCATGAAATCAAAACATAGTGTGTGTAATAATAAAATACAAGTGTCATGGTGTAGAAGCATAAAGAAGCATACAAAAAATCACATGAGGCATGCAAAGGTAAGCCAAGGGTCCATAATACAAGGGACATGGGTATGTTTCACTAAATATTAAAATGAAGACATACAAGGACATGTTAAAATGTCCACATATACAATCAATAATTTATTTAACTTAGAGACACATAGAAAGACATGTTAAAATGTCCATTTATAGAAATATGAAAGCACACATAAGGGACATGGGTACATGTCTAAAGAATATAAATAGATAATTGGAATAGATATAAAGAATAATTTCATATTCAAATTCCCTCAAATATAGAAGAAGCATAGGAAACATAGTCAAGTCTAATCTAGGAAAACTAGAAATGAAAACATGTATAACTTTGTAATATAAATCTATGTAAATGCTAGGATACACATATACTAAGTCTAACTAGTGATAGTTGAAAAAAAATATAAGAAATGAGTAGCAATGATTAATATCAAGATATATAAATTCATAAACTAGAATGTATAGTATGAAGAGATAGAACTTGGTAGTAGCAATTGTGTATGAGACTCCCCCAAGTGGTCAAATGTATCAAATGTATAATCCTAAATTGGTGTATATGCCCCTAGTAGATATATGATAGTAAGTATGGATTAGTGTGGTGGAATAGATTCATGTATGTAATCTTTAATCACTCTATTATAATAAGTGAATCATATATATATATGATAAAACTAACAAGACTAAGATAACTAGCAATATGCAATATCTGACTAGTAAAAATGTAAATATATCAATCCATACAATCTATAAATTTTTAATTTTTTTGAGTAATTTTTTAATGTTTTTGTATTTTGACATGTTATATTACTTTTTTTTGACACATTATATTTTTTGTGTTTTCTAAGTATAATATATGTACAAGCAAATGAAAACAAACTATGTACAAGGAGCAAGAGAAAGAAGGAACTATTTACAAGAGTAGGAATCATAATAACTAATGAGTCTCATGGGAGACTCACTATCATCGTGGCTTCTGTCAAAAATATTAATGATAATATCTCATACAATATGAATGTGTAGTCATATAAAATGTGAAATTGGATGACTTGATCATGGCTAATGACACCCAATCCATAGTTCTTCCCACTTGATTACATAATCTTTTTAGGATATTCTTTCACTGATTCCCAGTCATCAACAACCTTTTAGACTTAACCCTTATAGACCTAGATAGCTCTTTTAGTCCCATATCCATCCCACTAGGTCTCATTCCCTCTATACAACAATGCGTAAATTGGACAAGAGCACTAAAACCTAAGGTGTCTTGATTTTGGTGTTATTGTCCAAGTGCAAAATTGATCCTAACAGTTAGATTCTTTCAAATACTTATCCTTTTTATTTTTATCCTAACATGAATTAATTTAACCCATGATCATTAATTTCTCTATAAAAGGCCATTAAAAGTCCATTTAGAAAGGTTGGAACTCATTTAAAAGAAAGAAGCAAGAAAACAAGCAAGTACACTCATGCACTCTTCCCTATTCTCTATATACAACCTTACAAGATCATTTCAAGATTATTCAAACCTTTACACTAGTCCCTAGCCTTTTATAATACATCTAATTTTGCATCTAGTTGTATTTATCATATATAATTACACTAATCACTTCAATGACAAAAGTACATTAGGTTGATCCGTCCTTAGAGTATTGGTATGTAGGTAGTGTGCCCACACATAGGGTGTGAAGTACATCCAAAATATCCTTTACACACTAAAACCTTTTATATATTTTCCATGTTTCCATTCAATTTTAAGAATAAAGAGCTCTTAGGGCTTTGAAGATTAAAAATAGATGCATAGAAAGCTCCTCAGGCTTCCAAGCTTTGATATTTCATTGATAGGGTAACACAGACCTGATGAATAGAACTCAAAAATCTCAAAAAACCTAAGGAATAGTGACAAAAAAGGACTACAACACTAGATAATAGGGTGTTCCAATTTTGATGCTCCTATCCAACCTAGAATTGAACCTCAAGATCTAGTTTTTGATAGTTTCCCAGTCCTACTCCTCCTGTATCAGGCCCTATATCAGTTTGGATCATTTAGAATAAGCTAAGTTAGATTTATCTTATTTATTACTATATTTATAAAAGGAAAAAATACAAATATATTTACACAAATTAGTATCTTAATTTTTGCATATTATTTACTATTTTACTTTGTTCAAACCTATTTATTTAACTAGGAATAAAACCCCATTATTATGAAAATAATAAAGGATGTCAAACATATAAAATCAATTTCAAATTCAAAAAATAATAGTATTTTACATAAATATTTTTGAAAAATCCTTAGTTTCATACACTAGCACCTATTTTCTTCTTAAGGTATCACCTTACATGTTTGGGAGCTCTATATCCTTTCTATGCATATTCCACTTCCTTGTTTAGACTATATCAGCTTAATCTTTTCTACTATTAGCCAGGTTTTTTTCCTTACATCACCTACGTTATTTGCATCTCTTCCTTTAAGATGAAGTGCAAGACTTAGTGGAAATCCTCTTGAATTCACCTAGATTTCTAAAACTCGACCATATAAGATGGATAAACAACCAACTCAAGTTATAATCATAGATTCTACACATCTAGATTACACCAATTTTAATGAGGATAATTTTGATAAAGAGCAGTATGAAAATAACAATGATGATGTACAAATTGATGCTCATGCTCCACCAGATTGAACTCCTAATCCACTTCCTCCCATTTTCTATAATGAATTTGTACTCAACAAATATTTAATTTTACAAAATTTTAGAGAAAGACTTAAGGAACAAACTAAAGATCATACACTAATTTTACAATCTATCATGGAAATTAAAAAGGCTAATCAAATTGAGTCTTTTATCCCCATAGAGCAACTAGTTGAGAATGACACTATAGGGGCAACTATATCTCAACAACCCCCTATACCAACCCAACCTTCTTTAATGCCACTAGTTATAACTAGTACATTCCTATCTCCAAATGTGGTAACCCTTGTACAAGAGATAAGATCTCTTCAATTTAAGGTGCAAAATCTTGAGCAAGGTACCACTAAAGATACACAAGCTTTGGATTCCTTTTCTCTTCTGCATACACCATTGACACATCATATTTATTCTACACCCTTGACACAAGGTTTTGCTCAACCTAAGGTTATTCTTTATGATGGAAAGGGTGATCTAGAGACATACTAGAGATATTTTCATGTAGTAAATTTAAATTATGTACCCAATGATTGGCTACTTACCAAGTTATTTCCATATATTTTAAAGCATTATGCTTTAAAATGATTTTATCATCTAATAAATCAATTGGTCATGGAATTCAATCCTTTATCAGACACATTCCTAGCACATTTCAATATCAAATTGGTGATAAGGTTTCATATGCTCAAATTTCTCAATAGAAACAACAACCAAATGAGCATCTCACAAAGTATGTTCTTTGATATAAGACCATATTGGCTAACATGACTAGTCCCATGGTAGATTATGAGTTATATAACCTCTTCAAATACACTCTTCTACCATCACTTCATGAATCAATCATGTTTAAGTGATTTTCTTCCTTTATTTAATTGTGTCATACACTAAAGGAATGAGAAGTCAAGCTAATTTCAATGGGTAAACTTAGGTATTCAAGTATCTCAAACACAACAAATAAGATTAATATCAAAGTCCCATACAAGGTCAAAATCAATGACAATAAGAATCAAAATCAACCAATAGTTAATGCTTCTTAAGATCCCCCTTAACATGTGGTTTTATCATTACATCCTCATCATGCATTTACCAATCTACTAGTTTCTCCAACCAAGGTTTTACAATAGTTATTGTAATGTAACATCATCAAAATTTGAATTAGCCAGAGCACAATTAGGCGGGAAACAAATTGGGGAGAATCTGGCAGGAGGGACAGACCCTGGAGGAATAGTAGAGGATGAAGGGAAGTATGTAGGGCCAGGATTGTTGGTTGATGCTGACAATGGAAAGGATCCATATGTTTATGATTCTTCTAGTGGGGTCGATGGTCCCCCATTGAATCATGTGTTAGAGTAGGATATCAAGAATGAGAAAGATAATGCTGATTATAAAAAGGAAAAGCCATCAAAAAGGTAGGTAGGGATATTTGAACAAAGGAGATGGTCATCTTTGTTTGGTAAAAAACCAACAGGAAAATCTCTTTTCCCACCGGTGACATCAAAGTCCTGCTGGTAGAAAGGCGAGTTTCAAGTTTTTATCCTAGATCCCTTACTTGATTTCTCTATGTCCTCCATGGAATTTACTTTAGTGGGAAAATTTCTAGGAGCTAGACCAAATATAGAATCTCTTAGAAATATGGTTAAAAGGAACTGGACTATTTGTGGAGATGTCGATATTGCACCTATGGTGAATGGCTTATTTTCATTTATCTTAAATTGTAAGGAAGATTTGAATAGGGTTCTTAGTCGAGGGTCATGGTTTTTTGGTAAATTTTCTCTTACAATTAAAAAATGGGAACCAAATATGGACTTATCATATTCTTTTTTCTTAACTACTCCCATTTGGGCTAGACTTCTTGGTCTCCCTTTAGAATATTGACACGAGGATATTTTTAAAGGAATAGCCAATTCATTTGATGAACTTGTGGCATTGGATAATGTTATGGCCTCTAGAACTAAACTCCAAAGTGCTAGAATTTATGTTAAAGTGGCAGATTTGAATCATCTCCCAAAGAAGGTGGAATTAATATCTAAGCCTGGAAAGAAAAACCAAGAGATTGTTTTTGAAGATTTGCCAAATTATTGCTATGCTTGCAAGAAATAGGGGAATTGCTTCAAAAATTGCCCTTTCAGAAGTAAAATTCATCCAAAAAATGTTATGGATGGGAAATAAATTAAGGTCCAATAAAATAAAATATGGAAAATCAGAAAATATCATCGAAAGGAACAAAAAACTAAAGAAGATTCAAGAGTTCCATGTACTGAAGAGGATAAAGATCCTTCTACTGAAGAGGCTAATGTTGTATATATACAGGGAGATAAAGAGCTTTCTTTATAAAAAGAAAATCCTTAGAAAGAAGAATAGAGGTTGCATACAGAGATCAAAAAATTTGAACAAATAATAGAGGATATGACAACTTTATTAAAAAAAATTGTTGTTTACCAAAGCAAAGAAGATCGATGCAAAGATGTAGAGGACAAATATGGGTTAGAGGAAGGTGAATTAATGCCTGAAGATGAAAAAAACTAGAGGGAAAGTTGCTTGCTTCTCAGTCTAGGGAGAGTCAGGTGTTATCTAAGAATGATAATGACTTTCCGGTGGAAGGGGTTCCCCTTTTAGAAGAAGCGAGAGAGAAGGGAGAAAATTAAAAAAACCAAAAGAAAAAAGGTGAAAAAAAGAACAATATAAAGGGTGTAGAAATGAGAAGAATAAAGGTGAAATCTCTTGTTTCTAATTGGAAAAAAGTTGGAAAAGGAACTGAATAGCAATCCAAGGTAAAAGCAGATGTAGGTTCCCCAGATAAACTTGGAAGAAGATCCACAAGGAAGAACAGAGAGTTAGAAATCAAACAGAATATTGTTGATGGTAGGCAGGAAACCATTCTAGACTTTACCCCTAAAAAATAGAAATGAAAATAATAAGATGGAATATTAGGGGGTTAAATAGTATTAATAAAATGGATATTGTTAGGAATTTTGTTAGAGAACAAAAGCCTGATTTCCTTTTCCTCCAAGAAACCAAGATGAATAAAGAGAAAGTGGAACATATCAAAGACTTTAAAAATTATTCAATCAAGGCCAGTAGTTTTGAAGGTGCTTCAGGGGGAACTTTGATGTTATGGAAGAAGAATTAATACTCTGGAACTATTATGACTGCTAGTAAAAATCTAATGATTGTTAAAATAACTAGTGTGGATCAGGAGGGTTGGTATATTGTAAATATCTATGCTCCTAATGCTAAGAACCTTAGGAAAAAATTCTGGGAGTCTATCTCTAATTTTAAAATCAAGGACTATTGTGGATGATGGATTATATTGGGAGACTTCAATGTACCTCTTTATGATCATGAGAAAATGGGAGGTAATGTTACTCAAATGGAAGGGAGACCAGATTTAATGGAGTTTATAAATAAAGAGGAATTAATGGATATGGAACTTTAGGGAATTAAGTTCACGTGGAGCAATAAGAGAATTGGTAATGATTGTATTCATGCTAGGCTTGATCGTGCCCTTATCTCTCCTGACTGGACAAAAGAATTCATATGTAAGCTAGAAGCTTGCCAAAGAATAGGTTCAGATCATTTTACTCTTATTTTCACTATGGCTAAAATAAATTTGAAGAAGAATCATCCTTTTAGATTTGAAAAGATGTGGATGCAACACCCACAGTTTGAAAGTAAAATGGAAGAATGGTGGAATATTGAAATTGAGGGTACGGCCCTTTTCAGAGTTGTTTCTAAGCTCAAAAATGTTAAAAGGGAAGTTAAAAAGTGGAACAAGTATAGTTTTTGAAATATCTTTGAGAAAAAGACTGCTATTAAGGAGGAAATCTGTAGGACTTACGAAAAAATTCAAAAAGATGGATACACTTCTGATCTCCTTATTGAAGAAAATGAGTAGTTGGCTCAATATCAAGATATTATCACTAAAGAAGAAATCTATTGGAGACAAAGATCTAGGTTGTTATGGTTGAGTGAAGGAGACAAAAACAAAAAAAAATTCCATTTATTTACTCTAAAGCACAGTTGTAAAACTCATATTCCTTACCTTAAAAAGGGAGATCTAAAGATTTTAGAGGAAAAGGATATCAAGGAGGAAATTCTATCCTTTTTCTCATCCCTTATGAAGGCTGATCCCAATATTAATCTAGAAATTCAAGCTAAAATCCTACGAGTGATTCCTCCTTTGGTTTCGAAGGAATAGAATAAAATGTTATGTTCAATTCCAAAGGATGAGGAAATCTTTAAAGCTGTTTGTTCTCTAGGAGGAGATAAAGCACCTGGACTTGAGGGCTTTCCCATGTTCTTCTTTCAAAAACTATGGAAATTTGTTGGTAAAGATATAAGTGATGCTATGAAGGAATTCTTTGGAGCCAAATAGATGCGTAAAGAAGTTAATTCCACCTTTTTGTGTTTGATTCCAAATAAGATTGGTGTTGATTCTCCTGATCAGTTTAGACTGATTAGCCTCTGTAACTCTTTCTACAAGATTATTTTGAAGTTCTTACTTCTAGACTTATTCAAGTGATTCCTACGATAATTTTTGATCAACAAAATGGATTTATCCTAGGTAGACAAATTCTCAATTCTATTATTACTGCTCATGAGAATATTCATTCTTTGTTCTGCTCTAACAATCAGGGTTTCATAATGAAAGTTGATATTGCAAAAGCCTATGATAGGGTTGACTAGTTATTCCTTTCTAATAGTCTTTCAGCTTTTGGCTTTAGAAAAAGGTGGTTGGAATTATTTATCAGTTGATCTCTACTTCCTCTATTGCTGTATTGGTAAATGGAAGCTCATCCCACTTCTTTAATCCATCACGGGGGCTGAGACAAGGGGATCCTATATCCCCCATTCTTTTTGTAATTATGGCTGACTTCCTGGGTAGATATATAGGGGATTTTGTCTGTAAAGGTTTATTTAAGGGATTAAAACCCTCTTCTCATCCTCTAATTTTCTCCCACAGTCAATTTGTTGATGATACTATCTTCATTGGAAAAGCTGAAGTCAAGGAAGCAAGAAATTTGAAGCAAGCTATTAATTTATATTCTTTTGCCTCTTGTCAGTTGATTAATTAGAATAAAAGTGTAGTGTTCTTCATTAATACCCCCATTCAGAGGCAAAATAAAATTGCTAAAATCCTTGGATGCTCTATAGGATCTTTCCTCTCATCTTACTTGGGTCTTCCTCTTGGATTGAAAGTCCCTGACGCCTTCTGGGAGGATCTTATCAACAAATTCAGTAAGAAACTGGCAGGATGGAAAGGAAATATTTTTAAGTTAGGGAGTAAAGTTAACCCTTCTTAAAGCTAGTCTTCAAAGTATACCTAATTATGCTTTAAGTCTTTTTAGAATTTCTACCAAATTTGCAGAATCTATTGAAAAAATCCAAAGAAATTTTCTATGGATTGGTACTGAGGAAAAAAAGAGGATGCCTTTAATTGCTTGGGATAACATTTGCAAACCATTCAAGGAAGGGGGGCTAGGAATAAGGAAAATCAGAAGTATGAATAAATCTCTCTTAGCAAAACTGGGATGGAGAGTTTACCATGAAAATAAAGAATGGAGTAATATATGGAAGCATAAGTATTTATTCAATGCAAAATCCCTTTCTGATTTCTTTTCTTACCCTGATGTAACTCGACCCTCTTCCATATGGGGGGCTGTTCAGGGAATGAAACAAATTCTAGAAAAAGGATGCTCCTGGAAAGTTGGTAATGGACTTAAGGTGGAATTCTGGGAGGATGCTTGGTTAAAAGATTACCCTTTGATAGAATATTTTCAAGACAAGGAGGTAGTTGATCGATGTAAGCAAAGATATGGTACATTTGTAAATCAGTATTGGCAGAACAACTCCTAGGTGAATATAACTAATCGTGATCAAGATTTCAGTAATATACAATTATCCCTCAATGCTATCTCTCTTTATCCTTATCTTGAGGATAATATTATCTGGCATGATGATCCTAGTGGATAATTTAAAGTTTCTACCATTTTTATTTCAAAGGGAAATGATAATCAACCTTTGTGGTCGTGTGCCTGGATCAAGGGGCTTATCCCCAAAATTAAAATATTCTATTAGACTCTGCTTCAAAATAAAATCTTGACTCTTGACAACTTTCAGAAAAGAGGAATACATGTGGTTAACAGGTGTATTCTATGAAAAAATGGTTTTGAAGATAGAGATCATATGTTTGTGAACTGTTATTATACGCAGCAAGTTTGGAATGAGATCCTCAATCTCTGGGGTATAGCATGGGTCCATCAAAAAAGTGTGGAACTATCTTTTAAAATTTGGTACTGTCCCTCTAAGAATCTTGATGTTATTTTTTTTTGGAAATTAACACTTCCTCATATTTGGTGGGGCATATGGAAAGAAAGAAACAATAGAATATTTAGAAGTAAAGAACTTCCAGGATGGGTGTTGGGTCAGAGTATTATTAGAGCAATAAAGGAGAATTTTATATCACAGATGGATCCTAATCCAACCTTTCAAATTGATAATCCCTTAAGATCTGAAAGGTCCAATGTGAAAACTGAAAATCCAAGATTAGGTGTAAAATGGAATGTCCCCCCTTGTGGATGGATCAAAGGAAACTTTGATGGAGCTACTAAAGGGAATCTGGGAAAAGTAAGATGCAGAGGAGTCTTGAGAGATCATGTGGGAAACTTAATTGATGCTATTGCTATCCCTATTGGTAAGTTGAATAGTCATATTGCTGAAGCTACTGCAGCCCTTCATACCATTAAACTAGCTGTTGAGTCAGGATTTTCTAAATTATGGTTGGAAGGTGACTCCCTGAATATCATAAATATCTTAAATAACAAAAATTTAGTTTCATGGTCTATAGAGGCTATGGTGATGGAAATTAAAGCCTTAATTCAAAATTTTGAAAAAGTAACCATAACCCATACTTACCGTGAAGCCAATGGGGTTGCTGATTGGATATCTTATCATGTTGTTTGAACAGGGCACAAGGTGAGATGGTAGGATGCATTAAATAAGAATGTTGAGCTCAAAGTGCTTATTAATTATGATGCCATTCATTCAAAGGAGGGAAAGATCTACCTGGAATATCAAGTTAATGATTTGGTGGAGTGGCCTCATGGTGGAAGGATTACTTTCACTGAACATATACATTCATGAGAATGTAAAGCGGTTATTGTATGTGCCATAAAATAGGTGAGTTCCATTACAAGTTGATAACAATTGGTTTCATTGTTTAGTAATTGGTGTTTGGGTGTTGCTGGAAAATTGTATGGTCAGCAAAATGAAAGGTGAACCAAGGAAGAAGGAACCTAAAAGTTGCAAAGACTGGAAGGTAAAACATGATGTTTGGAAGATTCTCCAAAGAGGGAAGGTCGTGAGTTAGTTGGAGCAACTACATGGTTCTAAACCCCATATAATGATCGCATTTTTCAAAAATTAGGTCGATGATAGGGTAACCCTCCATGGTATCACAGTGAAGCTCACCAAGGAATTCATTACGGAGGTCATGGGGCTTCCAATGGAGGGTATAAAATTCTCTAAGCAGACCAGTATATCTAATGAGGCATATAGTAAATTCCTGAAGACAGATGTTGAGGAGTAGTAGTTGGAAAAGACTGGAGATTTTTTTGACCTAGAGCAGATAAAAGGAATCTGGAGAGACGTCTTATGTTACATTTGTGAGTATTTTATACTTGATGGTAGAAGCAAAAGAGTCCATAAATTTCATTTTGTCTTTCTTAATCATTTTAGGCACAAAGTTAGAATCTCCTTCCCTTTCTATTTGTTCTTCTCGCTACTCCAAAGTCTGTTTGCTCATAGAAAAAAGGAGTCTCACCCTATATTGCATGAAGGATTGATCCTAATAATAGAATGTTTTTTCAAAAACAAAGCCATTGTCTCGAATCCTTATTCGAACAAAAATAAGGATTCACAAAGTAATAAGAATGAAACTGTAAAGGGGAAAGAAAAAGTTAAACCCAAATTCTCTAGCTTTAAAAAATAGATTGTTGATGAGGAAACTAAGTGGGAAAGCACATAAAGTTTTGAGGAGGAGAGCATGGAGGAAGAGGAAGGAACGGATAGTGGGGAATCCAGATCTTATGAGGAAGGTAAAGATAAAAGTGAGAATGAAAAATAAGGGGACACTATAGAGGAAAAAACATAACAGAAAAACTCTGATCTTGAGGATAATCAGCAAGTGTTGGGGGAGAGTGAAAAAGAAATGGAAGTTTTATTTGAGGATCCTACTTCAAAAATAGAGAAGGAACATATAATTCAGGATGCCTATGATGCAATGGATACTAGAGAACAAGTAAAGGATGATCTTGTCCACAATGAAAGCCTTGTTGATACTAAAGAACAGAAAAGAATGGAAAGGCAGGATCAAACTGAAAAGGATGAACTCAATCCTAAAGAGAACACTGAAGATTTTAGTGATGTTTGGCAAAATGATAGGAGGCATCCCTTCATGAATTCAGCCAAATGCAAAGCAGATGCTATCCTTCAAGTTGACTCATGGATGTATAAGGAAATAATGGGCCTTAAGAAGAAAATGGAAATAATGGAACATAATCAAGAAGCTGATTAGAATAAAATCAATAATCTGGAAATGCAGATGAGAGATATTCCTATCAAACTTAAAGATTATGAGAACAATCTTTGAAGGCTCATTAAGGAAAGAAGAATGAAGATGGAGGAGGTTACTACTAGCATATGTGCAGCTGTTGTAAACATTGGAAAATGAGCTAATGAGGAAATAAAATCTTTGGGGGGGCCTAGTAAGAGGACCAGACAGAGCTCGAGGAAGAAAGCAATGCAAGAGGTTGCTACGTCGACTGCAATATCCATACAAGACACTACTATGATTGGAAAGGAAGTGGTGAAGATGATCTTGGAATTAGAAGAATAGGGTCTTTCTGCTCTTACTATTCTGGTCCTTTTTGTTGGATGTTATAACTGGTTCCATTTTTTGGTTCTTTGTTTTCTTAACGTACTTGAGTTTCTAGGTCTTTGTAAAACCTGGGGTCTTTCTTTTGATGATCTTGACTTGTGGTTTCAGGTCCCTGTAAAACCTATTTTTGATACTACTCAGCAGTAGGTGTTTGGTTTGTTTTACCTGAGGGCGTTATTGTTATATCCTTCTTCCTATGTTTCAGGGTTTTGGGGTCCCTTCAAAACCTATTTTTACCATAATCTAAAATATCATCACTCTCCCTCCTATTTGAGAATCTAACCCAATGAAGCCTCTTCTATAGGGATATGATAAACATGAATTTTGAAATTTTCATATGGCACCAAGCCACACAACAAATAGATGTATCAGTTTCAGACATAAGATACAATACTTGATAGATGATAATCTACTTGATATGGGTACTTTAGTTGAGCCTCAAAAGTCAAAGCCAACATGATAAAAAGATTTGAAAATATTCTCAAATCCCTTTTGACAACATTATAAATAGGAAAAAGAGGACACCTTAGGTGTTCACCATAAACACCATGCACATTCTCCACCATCTACATACCAGGGACCTTCAATTGAGGCACATCCTTTGAGAGGTATGATAGGTATGTATGAGTATACATTTCTAGCCATACCTTCAATATATTTTTCATGTCAAGAGATTATGTAGGATAATAGAGGTTATAATGAACTTTTTATTATAACACATACTCATAATCAACCTATTCATAGTGTGCTTATTGATAATGGTCCCATCATTAACATGTGCACCTTGACACTACTATAACATTTGGGTTATTCAGAGTAGGATATCACTTTGATAGACATAATTATTATTGGTTTCAGTGGGAATATAGAGTTCATTAGGCAAGATAGTAATTCCACCATAGGTTGGTCCTACATATTTGGCAACACCATTCACTATAGTTTCAATTGTAGGAGTTTTTGACATATTACTTAGTCGATCATATATTCAAAAACTCAAGGTAGTACCTTCTATAGTTCACAAATGTGTGAAATTAATTCATGTTAATTAGGTTATTATAGTTAGTGGAGTTTCTTATGAGTCACCACTCCTCACTTTAGAGCCATCTACCATCTTTAAAAAAAATCTATAGTTCTTCCACCTATTTCAAATTTTCCTCTAATTTTAGTTCTACTTCCAATTCAAATCCATCCATAGTTATAACATCCATTTCTAGTACATAGGGTTCACACACCTTCATAATTTTAGGATTATAGGTAGCATCTAGATATAGTGTTCACACCTAGATTAGTGACATTAAGGTCTCATGTAGCTACACATAGAACACCTATTCATAGATCTTCTTCTACTTTTAGATGGGTCCCTAAGAGCCCTATAATTTCATCCACTTCTTAGAGTTATAGGGGGCCCCACATTTAATTTACACTTAAAATATTTTAGAGTAATTACAACATACACAAATTTTAGTTTTAAAATATCATACATTCAATCATGCCTCATGATCATGCATAATTTAGTTATTCGTTATAGGACACCATGACAGGGAGTCTCATTTGAGACTCATCGATTAGTATCATTTCTTCCTAGTTTTACCTATACATATGACTATCATTAATACCAATATACAAAAACATTCAAATATATCAAAAACACCAAAAATATTTCAATTTTATGCATCATCCATATTTTCATTACTACTATCATGATAGGACTTAAATTTGTTGTTCATGTTATTGTATGTAAATTTTTATACATTACCATGCTTCACTTGATCTTGTTTGAGTGTGTGAAGTGACATCCAACTACTTGATTACTTCACTCTACCCATTGAGGGGGAATTTATAGTTCTACATTTGAGACACACATTGATATACCTACCAACTGGGGGCATATTCTACATGACTACACCATCTAGGTTATGTCATTCTTACACTATATACTTTAAGTTATCATGCTAATGTACATTCCTTTCTAGATTACATAGATTACTATATCGATATTTCCCTAGTATCTATCACTTATATGCTTTTTAGAATATAAATTATATTTTCCTACACATATTTTTCATACTTTCACATTTGATTTGATTAGTTAGATGTGATTCTACTTTTTCAGTTATTACATGTTTTCTCCTCTTGCTTAGCATAGCTTGTGTGATGGCATTTTTAGTTCCTGCTTATCTCCTATTTATTCCTTGGGACATTTTATAATGTCCTTTGCTTCTATTCATTTGTGTGTCTTAGTATATTTTCCAATGTCCTTTGCATGTACTCTTCCATGTTATTGTGGCCCCTATGTCAACTTTGCTTGTTTCACTTGTATATGTATGTGGAATTTGAACATGTATTTTATACTTGATTTATAGTTTAAATGGAATATGACCATATCCCTTATTTGCATGGCCCCTTGTCCATCCTTGTATGATTCTTATTTGAATTATTGATTTATTTTTTTACTTCTCAATGTGTGCAATGCCATGATCCACATCAAGCATTTCCCTTGCTTTCTTGGATGCCATGATGGACATTATGCTCCATCCCTACAACTAAAAACTAACATCTAAACATTTCTAGTTCTAGTTCACTACTTTTCACATTCTTTTACATTGTTATATCTATTTAGGGAATACCCATATTTATCTAATAATCGTTCAATAAAAATATTTATATATCTAGTGATATTTTGTAAAATATCATTTCTATATCATGTATATATGTAGCATAACACACTTACATGACTCTTTTCTTTTGATGGTAGTCATTACAGGTTCATCATGATTACCATTATAAGAGGGGGAAATAAATAGGGGTTTTATCATAGAGATCAAAGATACTAAAAATCAAAATAGTAGCATTTAGATCACCCAGTTTAAAATATAGAGGTCAAACCAATAAAAATAGAGTAGGAAAATAGTGACAATTCTATATCAACAACTAGTTTTAGCATAGGAAAACAACACTAAAATTGGAAAGTAACACCAAACACAAGGGTGTAATCATTTTATTTCTCTTTTCTAGGTATAAAAACACTCAAGTTTTCCAAAAATAGGTAAAATTTTTAGTTTAGATATAGTTTTTGCACATCTAGATTAGTTAAAATTAACAGTTCAGTATAATTTTCTTAGAGAATCTAGATATAGGGGGTTATCATGTGTGGCATGATGGTTCCCACTTTCAATTTCATATTAGGTAGTTGACATAACTTCTAGATCAGAATCCATGTTTTAGATACTAGTGATTGGGGGCAATGTGTGTTGCACATTGGTCTTTTTATTTATGAGTTTAGTTTATTATTTAGGAATTATCATCATTTGCATGCCTTATTCCATCTACAGGTGGTTGGAATCACTTACAAGTTTAAATTTTTGAGTACCCAAGTTCCCAAGTTGGTTTTCATACAAGCCTAGTACATCAATTTTAGAGTGACTTTCATACAAGCCTCACCTTCATCTTTCAAAATAGCCAATAGTGGCCTAGTTTCCAGCAATTTAGGTTAACCATGCCATGTTATCCATGAAATCTATTATATACAAATATCACTTCATAGCTTCACTTATGGGGCAATGATGGAGCCAAAAGGCTAGCCTTTGTATTCTTGAGTGACCTATTCAAAGGGATTAGACACACAGCATAGACATCAATTAGCACACACATGATTCATTAAATTCACTTATTTGGTAATGATAGAGATAAAGGTATAGCCTTTGCATTCTTGAGCCACCTTCTAAATAATTTAGAACTTATCTCTATTCATGATATTGCTCTTGATTTAACACATACCCAGTATCATCTAGCATAATCCAACATCATAATAGGTTTTTGTATTGGTTTGCATACTTGGTGAGTTGTACTCATTAATTTTTCTTCCTCTTACATAGCTTATATGTGTTCTTATTTTATATATAGTGTATCTAGTAAGAACTAATCTAATTTTATGTTTTTATTATAGATTCACACTTCACAGTGTGCTCTCTCTATGCACATCTAGCATCACATAGATTCATGAGCTTCTCCCTTATAGGTAAGTTGGGGTATACTTTTTAATTTAATTTATCATAGTATTTCACTTTGATAAATCACTATAATAAATGTGGGGGGGGAAATTTAGTCATATAAAATTCAAAATTGGATGACTTAATCATGGCTAATGATCCATAGGTCTTTCTACTTGCTTACACAACCCCTCTAGGTTATTCTTTCAGTAATTCCTAGTCATCTAAAACCTTATAGACTCAATCCTTATAGACAAAAACAACTATTTTAGGCCCAAATCCATCCCCATAGGTATCATTACCTCTAAACAATAGTGTCCAACTTGGATAGGAGTGCTAAAACCTAGGGTGTCCTAATTTTGGTACTATTGTTCAAATGAAAATTGGTCCTAATAGTTAAATTATTTTGGATCCTTATCCTTTTTATGTTCATCCTAATGAAAATTAATTTAACCCATGATAATTAATTTCCCTATAAAATTTCATTCACCATTTAGAAGGGTTAGCACTCATTTACAAGAAAGAAGCACGAATATAAGCAATTACACTCAAGAACCCTTCCCTATTCTCTATATACAACCTTACAAGATCATTTCAAGCTTATTAAAACCTTTACAGCAATATACATCCATATAGAGTACATCTAGTTTCATTTATCATACACAATTGCACCAAGCACTTCAATGAGAGAACTACATTATATTGAACCCTCTTTGGAGTATTGATATGTAAGCAACATGCCCACACATGGGGTGTGAAGTGCATCAAGCGTATCCTTTACACACTAACCCCTTCTCTACTATATTTTCCAAGTTTCCATTAAATTTTAAGAAAAAAGAGCTCTTAGGCATTTGAATATTAAAAATAGATGCACAAAAATCTCCTCAAGATTCCAGGGTTTGATATTTCACTAATAGCATAACACAAGCTTGTTGAATAGAATCCAAAAACCTTAGAACACCTAGACAATAGCACCAAAAAAGGATTATAAAACTAGAAAATAGGTTTTCCCACTTTTATCACTCCTATATAAGCCAAAAACAAACCTTAGGATCTAGTTTTTTATAGTTTCTTAGTCATACTCCTCTATTATAAGACCATGTCTCAGTCTGGATCATTCAGAATAAGTTAAGCTAGATTTCTTTTATTTATTACTATATTTATAAAAATCAAAAATACAAATCTATTTAAAAAAATTAGTAACTTAATTTATACTTATTATTTACTAATTTACTTTACTTAGACCTATTTATTTAACTAGGAATAAAACCCCATTATTCTGAAAATAATAAAACAAAATGTTATGTTGTAGTTGAATGTTATTTTAGTAGGAATGTGAGTATTGTTCATCATCAAAATCATAATATTATTCAAAATTACAATCATAATAACCTAAAATTAATGAAGTAATTAACTCATACTATGGATTTGAATTTTTTTAATTATGCTTCAGAATATTGATTATGATTTTTTCTTTTGAAACTATGATTATTGTAGACATAGAGTATTATGGAGGCTCTTTTACTAGAAAACCTATTTTTAGAATTTTTTTTGTGTAGCATAATTTTGAATTTGAAAATTAAGATCTTACTCTTTTTGTAACATTTATTATGTGTCTATATGTTTTACTTTGATAAACTATATTTATGACTAATGTTCCTTAGGATGTTCAATAAATTCCAAATCCTATTGACCAATATTATCAACTTATAGAATAGGAGAAGTGATTCCCAGTCCTATTTGTCCAAACCTTGACCATGATAATCAAACTATTGTAGATATTTGTGACAAAAATTATACCATATTGAATGTTGAGCCTAATTTTGGAGAGGTATCATTGCTTTATTTATTTGTGCTTATTTTAATATTTTTGGCTTTGATTGTGCTTTTAAAACCTTTTATTGTTCTGAGTTATGCTTTAGTAACCATTTTTGTATTATTTCTTAGTTTGACCCTTTTTGAATTTATAGATGCATCACTATATATTGTGTGGATGATGTGTCACTATGTGAGTCATTTTTATCCATTATTTGTTGTATTTTCTTTTACAATACTAAACATGAATCGATGTGGTACCCATGAATTCTATGAAATACAAAACAAAATCTATATCTCCTCATTGGGTGTAGATGAGGTAGGTTCATCAACTTAGTTTTAATCATGTTCTTTAGTACCTTAATTGAACTTGTAGTTGACCTTTGCAATCTTTTCATGATTTACGCTATTGTTCCCTAGAGGTCTTTGTTTTATAAATTAATTTTTCAATGTTGTAATATTTTCATGTAATAATTGAATTTGATTTTGTAAACCTATAACAATCTTACTCATATTGATACTTTAATCACACAGAGTCTCATAAGTGTAAACCTTAGTTTTTTTATTAAACATATAGGCACACATCATGTAGGGAAGAGGTGTGAATAGGCTAGGTATGGGGATTAATGACATTGGTATAGAATGCTTCATATCATGGAGGGTTGTTATCATGGACTTAGTTAGAGGGAAAGTAGCTATCACTCTCATGGAGATGAGGAGGAGAAGGAAATTATTTCCTATGCATAATATATGACATTAAAACTTGAATCATAGTTGTTAGCTTATGTGATAAATTTTGTATGTGTATAGGTTTGCTTGTTAATGTAATTCCACATAGGAAAAGATAACATGCTATCACACACACACACACACACACACACACACACACACACACGCACGCGCACACACACACACACACACACACACACACACACACACACACACACACACACACACACACACACACACACACACACACACACACACACACACACACACACACACACACACACACACACACACACACACACACACACACACACATAAAATTTGATATAAATCATCATCTATACATGTGTTTATGCAATTTTGAGTTCATTCTAAATTAAAGGGAATAAGTATGCGAATGAAAGTATTATACTTTATAATAAAAAGTGATTAATTTTCTCTATCATTATGATCATGATTATATGAAATATAAATTATAAGATGTATGGATCTAAAATCTAAGTATAAAAAGAAAGGATACAAACCTTAAGTGTGTCTAGGGTTAGGTTTTTTGAATCTAGGGTTTCTTTGTAATAATTTAAATTATATTTAAATAAATTGAAACCCTAATATAAAAAATATTTTAATTAGCTAGGTTTTCTAAAAAAATTAAAAAAAATTAACTATATAACACTGATTTATTGCAAAACAATTTAGAATTTATGCAAGTTAGGGTTTGAATCAATATTCAAACAAAGTCAGGTTCACTAAATGATTCAACCTTTTAGGGTTTTACACAAGTAATTCCTATGTTTTTTTAAAAGGCTAAGATATATAAATCAATCAAATAATATGAAATAATTAAGCACTAATTTATTATAGTTTTTGACCTCTTTTAACTTTCTATAAATAATATTAAATAGGCTTAAATAAGAACTTATATGAAAAGTGACTATCATAGATAATCTAAGTTCTAAAAATTGAGGTTTAGGTAGTTTTGAATCTCAACAATAGGATTTTTAGATCTACTTAGTCACTAGATAGTATCTCCCCACCTAGATAGTATCTCTATGTTGGTGTAGTGTCCTCAAAATGACACTAATGTCCCCTTTCCAACATTGTTCCTATTTTATAGGACTACCTACACCTATGTTTTTAGCTCTTGTTCCTATACATACAAAACTTGGAGCTCTATGTTATTCCTAGAAAGATTAATTTAATGTGCAAACCCTACTCTTCCTTCCAAGTATGGCATAAACAATAATTATGTGTTTGTTAGTATGATAGTTTGGACATCCTTAACACCCCACTATGAAAAGAATTACTTACATATCAATACTTTGAATAGGGATCAATTTTGATGTAGTTCTCTAACTTGGTGTTTTATGTCATTACAAATTCATTCTAGAATGAGAGTGGACATGGATGCATTGAATGTACTTGAGCTTTGAAATCTAGGTCAAGGGATATTGTAGATGATAGTTGTAAAATTAGGGTGAATGGGGATCAAATACCTTAATTTTTCTCAACTTCTGATTTATTTTAATAAATTTTACATATATTTCCCATCTAGAAAATAAGGGTCAAATAGAATTTTATTTATAGATATATGTAGCTTATACAGATAAGAAAATATGCTTAGGCTAAGCCTAGGAGGGAAACACATTATAAAAAGTATTCACTCAAGAGTGTTAGGGATAAGGATAGTAGAAACCAATTGGGGACACTATCACCATGTGGCTATAGTATCCCAAATATGGTGCTAATGTCCACATGGTATAATAGTGAGCAAGTTGGGTTAGGATCTAAGAGGATAATCTTGGGACTGTGTTTTGGCTGACTGTAGATATATGTGGTCTACTTAATGATTATAAAAGTATGAAACAAGATATAAGATAGGTTTAGGGATAATATAGGAATAAGCTAACTTAAGAGACACTCTTAGAATATAATTACCACTTTTAGGTGATTACAAAAGACCCTATTGGATGTGCATGGTGGAATAATAATCATTATGGCTAAGGATAATTTCTTGATCCTCTAATACCTCAACCATGCCAATATCACGTATGTTGGATAAAGATTATTGGATTTCCTAGTCATGAGATTAAAAAAAAAATTAGGTTCCTAATTTTCATGGGTCAAAATGAAACACCAATATTATATTATTTTCTAGGATATTAATGATTTCAATAATAGACATAGTCAAGATGACTAACACCATTATAATATATTCAACACTTTATTTTGTTGTTGTTATGACTTAATTTTATTTGGTTTTATCCTTATAAACATTTTTAGGAATATATTACCCTTTATTCAAGACAACCACTTTGGGATTTATAGAATCTTTGACTTTAAATAGATGTGGGTTTTTTTTACACCATTGGTGGGTAAGTGGTAGTTGATGTGAAACCCTATTTTTTTATACATGGTTATTTGAAGGGTGTGTAAATGTTGAGGATCTCATTGGGAAAAATTTTTTCTAAAATGGAGGACCCTAATTTTATGAAATATAGTATAAGGTATTGCATTCATCCTATGAAGCCAAAGCCTACCCAAAATCATTTTGGAATTGTTATCATTTTTAGTTACATAGAATTCAGTCAAGATAGTATTGGAAGCTAGGTTTATGTGAAACATGATGGATCATATGGAGTGTGGAACTGATATTGTCATATCCTTTAATATTTTTGTGGGTTGTTTAACATTTGGTTCCTCAATATCCTATCTTTTGGAGAAATTAAAAGGGGACTATGTTATTAGCCAATCTATCATCAACCATTTCTATTTTCATATAGTTATTATAGACCTAGACTAGAATAAAAAAATTGGATGCCCCTCTTATCCATCTTATAATTAGGAGGGATACTTATAATATAAAATAAATAACCAAAATCCATCACATTATGTCATGGAGGAGTAACATTAGCTAGGTGTGCCAATCCTAGGGCATCAATTAATGCAAAATAATTATTGGGTGAATTACTGAGCAAGTCAAGAAAAGAGATGTGTAAAATTGTCTTCATAAGATCTAAAACTAATTAATAATTTCCTATAGGTTTAATAATGACATAATATTCAAAAAAATTTAAAAGGTGAGAAATTTTGGCTTGATACTCTCTTGTATGAGTAATAATATTTAAATTTTACTTTAATTATAATTCTAAAACCCCTATCATCCTAATATTCCCTTGATTCCCAAATTAGGGAGACACATCAAGGTTTACTATGCTAGACGTAGAGATTAGGCATCATAAGTGTCATCTAAGGGATCTTAGTTTCATTAGATTGGATAGTTTGATTGGTTACCTTGTGATTGGTTCTAGGTAATGTGTATATGATGATTTGGGAAATGGTTTTGATAAATTTGGAGGTTTTGATTTTAGGGTGTTATAGGAACATTTTAGGAATATTGAGGATTTAAATTTTCATTCCCTAGGAACATGTAAAAAAAAATTCATTTGATCTTAAGGGAGTATCTGAATAAATTTTCTATACTCATTGTAATCACTAGTTTTATGTCTTATTACTTTGTGAAAATTATAATATAATTTGGATTCATACTCTCTAAGTATTTATTTTTTTCCTCATTAAACAAACCTTTGTTGGTTGTTACCTTGATAAAATGGTTGATTTTGGAACTATGGTAAATGGTCAACTTGTTGGAATTAGTTTTGGTAGGATTTTAGAATTGCATGTTATATGGTGGAGAATGATTAAAATTAACGACATGAACCATATGTAGAGGATTTTGGCTCCTCATATGTGAATTTTTATTTTTATTTATTATTGTTCATATGTTATGGTGGGTTGTTGTTTATGGGTTCTAGTTTCTTTTTTTGATTGGTCATTCTATTAGTAGTGGCTTTCCAGATCATATTGAGAACCTTAAGGCATTGATTGTTATAATAATTTTGAAATAATGGGATAATGATATGCCTATTGGATCCATAGGTTTGGTGACCAATATTAATGGCCACTTGGTCAGTTCATAAAGTGATCTCAAGTGATTCTTCATAAGAATGATAAGGGAAATTTTGGACATCCTCCATCATTTCCTTGTTAAGGGAATTAATAAAGAGATCACACAGTTCTCTTTGATCTATATTTGGCATAATGGAAAATTAGTACATAAATTTTTAACAAATAATAATGAAATGGGAGTAAAATTCATTATGCTCTTGTTTAATGTACAAGAATTATAAATGCTAGTTTTAAGTAACTTTTTCATGTCAAAGGCTTTGACGAATTCCACCATGATTTATCAAAAGTAATGAGTATAATATTTAGGGAGGTGATAGTATCAATTAAGGGTGATTACTTCTAGGGTATTTGGAAATATTTTCACAAAAAACCCATACAAAGGAAAGAGATCCTAAATCATAGTGATATATGATTTGATGTGCAAATTAGAAACTCCTTACCCTTTAAATTTAGGAAGTTTAGGTAGGGAATATGGTAGAATGACTCTTGTATGTTTTGATCAAGGGGATATTTCATATACTAAACATAAATACCCATAGTAATAAAGTATTATAAATTCATGTAAATATAATTTTGAAATTATGGGTTTGGATAGAGATTTTTAATCTAACTAATATGATGAGAAGAGGGTGTTTGGTAATTTAGTGACTAATGGGACAAAAATTAATTTTATAACTAGGTGGATTTGGATAACATGTGATAATAAAGAGGAAGTGAGTTATATGGAAAATGTTTAGGTTATTGTATAAAATGATTACACAAAGGTGGAAATTAACTCTGAGGAATGTAAGGTGGTATATTATTCGTTTAAAAAAAGGAGTATACATGGGTGGCATGTAACTCATAGATATATAGGGTGGTATATTATTAGCCACCATATTTTTAGGAGTGTACATGAAAATAAATAAAATTGGGGATTGGGTTAGAGGATGATATGGGGGAGGAATGATGGAATCCTCTACATTTAGGACTCCATGAGTAATAATATCATGTGGGTATTAGTTAGAATCATACTTAGGAGGAAGTGTCTACAATTATTTTCATGATGGTTAGTAATCCATTTTTTGATGGGTGTTGAGGAGGAATGGATCAATTTAGGAGTGTTAGACATCATCCCTTGATTTAAAGATAATTAGTTTCTCTCCAAATTGTGATTGTGACCCACCATGGTAGAGATGAGTTCATTTGGGGAATAAGTAGTACTAGGACTAAAAACATCCTTTATGGAAGGTTTAGTGGAGAGAGGTTGTTAACCTTGAGGAAATTAGTTTGTGTTATAAGATTTGGGAGGATATATAATATTTTATTCTTGTGGGTTAGATATGTTATATTTTTTGTTAGAGGGGTATGTAGTTTTCATTCTACTCACATCATCTTCTAGATAATATATTCTCCCAATATATTGGCATTCTAGAAAATATGTTCACATATAGGTTCTTAAATCTAATTATATGCCTAGTTTCCATGTGAGGAATGGATCCACCCCCACTAGTGAGATTCATATTGTTATAATTATGATAATTGTTGGTAGTCTATGATGGATCCCATACTTCATAAATTCATATCTTATTCCTAATTTATAAATTAGGGTTTGGAAGTATTGGAATTAATATTTGATGTGGTTGTAAGTTTTATTTTTATATCTAAACAAAGAAGATTTACCATGAATATTTTGACTTCTCTTATACCCTTCAAGGAAAGAGATCTTCCTAAATACTATGAAAACATATTTAGCTTTGTTAGGGAGGAGGGGGGAGGGGGAGGTATATAATACCCATATAATAAATGGGAGGGAAGTAAATTAATAAAAAAATATAAATAATGTACATGTGGGAAGCAATGAACTACAAGTTCACTCAAAATCTTGAGGTTTGGCCAAGACAATTGACATAATGGATAGTTATATAAATGAATCTATGGATTGAGATAATTAAGTTAAGGAATGGGGTTTTGGATGACATGTGGTAATTAGTGATCATTATGGTACTATAATATCCATTCCATGTCATGGGTGTTTATTGAGGGAATTTAAATCAAAATAGATGGAATTTCAAGATCGCTCTATATTAGTGATGACAAGATAACAAAGTTCCTAATCAATGTTAGGAATAACAAAATGAATGTAATATAGTTGGATGACTCTAGGATTTAATCAATCCTATACATTTTTATATGACCAATAAATATCATACATTAAATTAATGAGAATATGATGGGGTTAGGACTAAGGATAAAATAAAAATAAAGGTGAATCACTAAGCTTGGATGACATTACATTGATGACCTTGCAAATGAGGGGGAATGAATATGGGAAGCTTTGGAACTTTATTTGATCATCAATAGTAATAAGATAATTACTACTAAGTTTTTTAATGTGAGTGTAATGGAATAATTCTAATTTTAGATATGCATTAATGTCATTGTGTATATTACTATTAGGAAAAATAGCCTTAACCTTAGGGAAAGACCCTTCCCTAATAAAGTAAGGACATTCTTGAAATGTCATGAAAGAAGGAAAGTAAAGTTTTTAAAATTGCATAAAGAGTATGATATTTTATGGATAAGTTTTTTGAAATGCTACACTTTATGTTTTGAAATTTTTAGCAATGTTTAGTGCTTGTGCTCATTTTGACAAGGCTATTTTTGTATGTTTTGAGTTGTTTTGATAGTGTTTCAAAAATGGAAATGAATTAATCTACTTAATGAAAATAGAATGATTACAGTGATAATGTAATGATTACTAAAATAAAATTAAAATAAGTTTATTATTATTTTTTTAATATTTTGGATGCATGCAAACCTAAAACTAAAATTTTGAAGGAAATATGCAAGTGCTAATTTTTCCTAATTTTTCCTAGTTTGCAAGATGATTTCTCTAATGTAATATAAATGATCTAAATTTGATTTTGAATTTTATTATAAAAAATAATATGAAAAAATAATATTTATTAACATTCAAACATGAAATCAAGCTCTTTAATCCTAACTAGCACACTTACTAGTTTATTTTTATGTTTACTTCACATACACAAGATAGAAAGTAATTTTGAAAGCTTTGAATTTTTATATATGAAATTAAATGATTAAAGTACATTTTATTATTATTATTATTATTATTATTATTATTATTATTATTATTATTATTAAAGTTTAATACCCTAAAAAACATTATTTTAGTAATTAAATTAATGAAATATGAATCTAACATGCAAGTTTTAGTTATCTAGGTTGTCTAGGTTCTTATGTGTGAGAGATTTTTGTGTGTAAAAGCTTTTCTAAATTTTAAATTAAACTACTATGGTTTAATATAATTATTATTTATATTTGATTAATATACCTTAATTTATTTTAAATTCTACATTATCTCAATTAATCTAACATGCTATTGTAAAACAAAGAATATAGACTATGTTTTTGTGCGGGAAAGGTAAGAGAGAAGGATTTAATTTTATTTATTTATATATGATTTTAAAAATTTTTGGATAATATAATTAATAAATAAAAATAAACTAATATAATACAATAAATTAAAATAATATTAAAATTAAATCTTGAAACTTGGTCAATGGTTATGGCCAACAAAGGAAGAATATTATTGTATTGTAAAACACCCTCAAAAAGCTAGCTCCTCCATTGAACATGACCATAGGAAATATATAAAAAGGATGATAACAAGGGAAATATAAAAATGAGGGAAAAATAATTTAAAATATTTTAGTTGAACTATGGATGTTTTGTTCATTGATAATAAGATTGTGGTGTTAATCTAGTGAATTATCTTCTCCACAAATATGTATATTTGATGTGAAAATCACCAAAGATGGAGTAATAAATTTTTAAATACTAAAAGAGGAAGGGTATATATATATATATATATATATATATATATATATATGTATATATATATATATATATATATATGTATATATATATATATATATATATATATATATGTATATATATATATATATATGTATATATATATATATATATATATATGTATATATATATATATATATATATATATATATATATGTATATGTATATGTATATGTATATATATATATATATATATATGTATATGTATATGTATATGTATATATATATATATATATATATATATGTATATGTATATATATGTATATATATGTATATATATATATGTATATATATATATGTATGTATATATATATATATATATATATGTATGTATATATATATATGTATGTATATATATATATATGTATATATATATATATATATATATATGTATATATATATATTGAAATAACTAATAATCAATACAAAATTTGGATCCAAAAATTATCTAAAATTGAGATACTTGTAATAAGAGGAGATTGAATGTGTGAGTTTAACTATTGATTAACTAAAATTTAAACTTGGGAGGATAAATATTGATAAAAATAAGAGTGGGAGATTATTGAGACATCATGAGGTAATAAAAAATAAAAGCATGGGATAAACATGAATAAAATCATGTAAAATATGTGAGAACTCAAGTCTTCAACACTAAATTTTAAAACATGTATACTATAGCAAAGCCATCATTGTTTGTAGGTGACAAGTGAAAAGTCAATACAAAACGTGATAATATTGCCCCATTCAATAATGAAACCACCCTAAAAAATAATTTAACTACGACCTATGTAATTTTTATGTCATGATGGTTTATGAAACCATCATGGTATAACTTGTTAAAGAGAGGTAGTTTCATCATAATGAAGGTAGTTATATAACTAAAACTTGTCATTTCATAGTGGATAAGGAATCTCAAATATTAAGCCTTAAACTGACTTATAAAATCAATTTCAAGGTTAAAAATGGGGTAATAAATGAGTAAGAATGCATAATTTCAGAGAGAACATGGTCTGAGCATATTTTTAGAGATCCTCTCATCATCATTTGATTTTTTAGAAATGTTTCATAATGCAATGTTTGGATACATGCGGGTACCTCCTCTAACCCATGCACTAACACAATTAATTGATACATATATGCAATATCAAATCTCTTTTTTTTATTTTTTCACCTAGGAAATATGTTTCTATTCAACCAATTCATAAAAATTTACAAAGGTCTCAAAAGTAACCAATGCAAAATAAAGTTTAAATGCAAAAGATGTCTAATTATAAACAAGCACAATCACATGCAACACCAAAATTTATAATACATACATATAAATATATTATTAAAAATGTATAATTTTTGGCACAATCTAATAATAGTCTTTATCATATTTTGAATCATTCTACATCCCCTAGAGTTACTTCTCCTACACAAGATTACACAATTAATAATTTAGATAGATTTCTTATTTCAAATGACACATTTTATGATTATGATACGTCCACATATATCAAATTCTATATAGGTAAAGTAATCCATTTCATTCTCATCATAGATTCTTATTATCGTCATATTGATGGGATCTTTGGTTAGCTTATTGTATTTTCAAAATTCCAAAACTTTTAAAAACTTTCAAATAAATAAAAAAACAAATATATGATTATACATATTTCCTTGGTTGTTATATAATTTTCTTATATTTTATTACACACTTGATCAATTTATTTTAATACCTTAGATATTATATTGTTTTTTAACCTCTTGGATCTTCTTTTTTCACTTTATAGATCTGAATAGTCTAAAATAATGAACAATTATGCCATATTCTACCATTTATCTCTTTGTTTTCAAAGTTTACACCAATCAAATACCATTTTTTGTCAAGGACATAATCAACTAGTTAGGGGAAATAAAAACTACCATTATTTTTCTCAATTTTTTGATCTTATATTATGTACATTTCCACTCATAATTCAAAAAATGAGCACACAAACTCTTAATTTTGCCAATTTTTAGATATTTTAGTTAGGTTTAATATGAAAACTAGTGTTTGTTCATGCTAAATATCTTTATTTCTATGTTATATTTTTCATACATGTGACACAACTAAAAAATGGTACATTTTATGAAATGATTATGTACAGTTAGTCCTATGCATACTCATTTTATTCCTTACATGATTTTCAATGTTATAATTCATATATTTTGAGGGTATATTTCTCTTACATGAACATAAAATCATTTATAAAATTATATTTTACATTGATAGATATTTTAGTTTTCTCATATCCCTATCTTTTATTATAATTTCAAACCCTTGTTTATCACTAGATTTTATATTTTATATTTTTAAATTACAAAAAAGTTAAAAAAAAATCAAATATATTAAAAAATATAAAAATGCTCAAATATTCTAAAAATTTAAAATAAGGACATTAGAATGATAAGAAATTTATTATACATCATTAAAATATTTTATTTATCTCATGATTAGTAGATAACATACTCTTTTTTTTCTATCACACATGTATTTCACTAGTATTCATGAGTGTTATGCAGGACATATGGATTTCACATGGATTAATATGTAAGACATGCCTCTACCTAGTAGCCTTACTAAACTATAGGAATATTATCTACATGAGATAGTGTGTACATTTTTGATCATTATATGACTCCTATACCATTAAAATATATACTATTTAAAAATGTCTTGCTACATCTCTAGTTACAATTGTGTACATGGATATGTCATTTACTATGTTATGATAACATTACATATATATAATGTAGAGTACCTTTATATTTTTATGATCCTTTAGATGTTATTATTTATAAATATTAGAATATATATTATGTATGGCCCTTAGCCCTTGTGTGCAAAAATTGATTGAACATCTCTATGAGATCTTGTTTGGTATGTGCAACATTTGAACATGTCCATTTTTATTGGCCTTGACCCTTTTTTATGTGCAACATTTAAACATGTCCCTTATGTGAAAAATTTGAAACATTTCCCTTTACTATTTCCCTCAACCTTATATTTATGTTCTTTACTTTTGAGACATTTTAACATTTTATTTGTATGCATCCCTTGGCCTTATTGTATGGCATTAAAATTATTTTTTGTGTGCTTTTTGAGATTGTTAAGTTTGATAAGTGCCATGATAAATATCATGCATTAAATAAAACATAGATAGTAATTATATTACTATGAGCTTCACTTATACATTTTTATAGGCCTTGCCTCATATGTTCCATACATAATTCAAATGATTCAAATCTTACTATGAAAATTTTCACATGTGCTACATTATTCAATTATTACATGTTATTACACATGTTGAAGTTAAATTTTATTTTGACATGACTAAATTTTAGGATTAGATTAGCTCACCTCAAAATGGGGGGACTTTAGTGATATTTGTCATGAATTTTTTAAAGCTTTTTAAAAAGAAAAAAAATAGTTCTGGTACATAATATAACTTTAAAGGCTAAAAATGGTTCAAAATTCAATCATTAGAATAGATTATGGGGGCATATTCCATGCATATGATTTCACATTCCAAGAAAAAAGTAAAAGGTTACATAATTTTTAGTACATGATAAAGGTTCATGTACAAGTTTTAAACATAATTTACAATTGGCATCTACATATAATCATAGATTCACCATTATCAATGGGGTATGCTACATATTCATGTTATGTATTTCAATTATTATTTGATATTTGTGGGTATGGTAGGATCATGGGCATGCTACATTATATTTTGATCATGCTTTCAATAAAAAAATTTACAATTTAATCTAAAATCTATTTGGTTTGGTTGATTAAGTTAAGTGCATAATGCATAACTTAGAGGTTAAGTGCCCTCTAGAATTACATGTATGAATTCATTTTAGATTTTAACCTATTTCATGTCATGTGGTTAAAAAGGATATATGAGTTCAATTAATTCATTTTAGATGAGTTAAATTAAATTTCATGTGTCCATCAATGGGTTTTATTTATTTTACATAGTGCAAATTTAATTTGGGGCTTGTTCACCCTCTTATCCATTGGTTTTGATTATAAACCAACTTAGCCAAGTGCTTCATGGGAAGCACCAATTCTATAGTGCTTCAAGGAATAATCATCGCTAAGTAAAGTAATATAATAAATAATTGGTTTCACACATATCAGTTTATTCCTCCATTTCTCTCTTTTCAAGTTCAATCATTTTAAATTTTCAAGTTCAAGCATTTTTAAAATTTCAAAATCAAACTTTAAAAAATATATATTTTAAAAAGAATAAAGTAAACACTTCACATGTTTTAAGGGTTTGATAAACTATTGTTCCTTACATGATTGGATTTATATTTAAAAGACAAAGTATGTCTTAAAAACTAAGGTATATCATTCATTTACTCTATCAATTTAATTTCTAGACTAAAAGGGGGAAATTGTAGAAACCTAAATCTAGTCATGAATAATTGCTTATGCCATTTTCAACCCTTTTTCACTTTAATTAAATTGTGCATGTAAGTAGAATATATTTTAACACCTTAATTTATCTTAATCCCTTATTTGGACCTATTCGCTTTTCTAAATTTCTATTTATCACATACATATGTGTTTTGTTTGATCAAAACACCCTTAAGCATTGCTTGATTATTTCTCATATTAATGTGATTATTCTAATATGTGAAAGTATGCATCATTATAAAAAATTATTAAAAATGAATTATCATAAAACCCTTCATGTTCAATTCTTATGTTTTTATCTCCCTCATTTATATATGATGCATGTTATAGTTGGTTTAATCATAAGACCTAAAAAAAATTCAAAGAGATCAACTTTTTGATTTGTGATGATTATAATATTGTGAAAACATTATGATTTAAATTATTACCAAGGTAAAATAATTTTTTTATGTTTGAGTAATTTTTGTTACAACATACTAAAATCAAATTATTTGGTCATTATTGTTTGAGAAGATAACTACCTATCTAATGTGATAGCTCCTAGATATGTTAAAGCTAAGTTATTTGTCAAAGTTTTTTTAATAAATATGGAAATGATAGGATCTAAGGCATTACATTATATGTCCATAATGATGTATTTTTTAGGTATATAAATAATAGTAATGTTGTTCTAAATATATTAAAATTTGAGATTGGAATTTTTAATTATCTTATTAAGTTGTCTTTTGATTGTAAACATTCGATAAAGCAAATTAAGTGGATCAATGCATTGTCCAAATTGTATAATAAATATTTCATATAACTCTTTCCAACTATGATTCATAAAATAATTAAATTTTAAACTATATACATACATACATACATACATATACATATATATATATATATATATACATAAATATATATACATATATGTATATATGTATATGTATATATATGTATATATATGTATATGTATATATGTATATATGTAAATATATGTATATATGTATATATATATATATATGTATGTATGTATGTATGTATATATGTATATATATATGTATGTATGTATATATGTATATATATATGTATATATGTGTGTATATATGTATATATGTGTGTATATATATATATATATGTATGTATATATGTATATATATGTATATATGTGTATATATATATATATATATGTATATATATATATATATACACACACATATATATATATGTGTATATATATACATATATATAGATACATACATACATACATATATATATATATATGTATGTATATATATATATATATATATATATATACACATATGTATATATATATATATATATGTATATATATACATACATATATGTATATATACATATACATACATATATATATATATATATATATATATATATATATATATATATGTATATGTATGTATATATAATGTGAAATGGAATGATCTACATGAGACATCCTCATGTTGAATATTTAGAAATGCCAAAGAATTTTGAAATCATTATCTTGTTTCTTAGTTGTTCTATCATTTTGGAATTTTAGAATATAATTGAAAGTATTTTTTAGAATTTCATGTTGAACACTAGAAATTTTAATGTATTTTCACCAAACCAAGCCATTATTTTATCTCTCTTTTTATTTTAAAATTTTCTATTTTTATAGAAATTTCAACTATTTGATGGTAACCAAAATGAAAAAATGCATTAGGTGAAATTGGTCATAAGTTTCCATAGTTGTATCACAAAATAAGTTTTTGGATGTGTGTTTTATGTTCACTAAATACAATGGGTTTTCACCATCTTATTTTAGGATTGTTTGAAATTTAGGCTAGGAAATGAGTTGTAAGTATGTGGTTTAATAGATAACCAAGTAGTGGAATGATGATATATGACCTACAACCCATTAATGGAAATTCACCAAAATTATTGAAATGACACCAATGGATGAATATCAACAATGATCATATGTTATAATAATTATATATCATAAAAACATGAAAAAGGAGGGAAGAGTATGGAATAATTTTTTTTTTTTACATTTTCACTTCATAATCTCACTTAGGTAAAACCTTCTGATATCTATTGTAATTAAATAAACATTCATAAAATCTATTCATACACTAAAATATTAATAAAAATGGTGTGAAATTTTAAGGAGTAATAATTATGAGTGAATATAATCATTATCTCTTTATAATAGAAATTGATCGTATATAATAGATAAAAACACATTCCACTCTAAAGATTTTATAAAGATAAAATTTTCTATAAAAATACCAACAACATAATTATCTAAAATAATAATGGATAAGAGATTAGTTAATGAAAATAATTAAAATATAATAATTGCACATTATAACCTACTCATAATACTAAAATAAATCTCTATGGTAATCACTTAAATGTAAAAAGAACATATAATTATTCTAAACTTGTGAGAAAGAAGAAAATAAAATAAACTCACTTATAATCTATAAATATTTATCAATCTTATCAAATCTCAGAAAACCTTTCTAAATAATACTATATCAATGCATAGAATTTTTTAATTAATGATAAAACAGGGGTTTTTGAACTAAGGACCCAAACCTATATAATAAATAGCAGATAAGGCCTCAAAAATCATAGATAATCATAATAGAGTCTTAATAAAATAATAAATTATATCAAAGAGGAAATACAACAACAAAACAACATAAAAATGACAAAAACATAGCTATGAACCTTGGCTATGAAATAACACTTTCCAACTATTGGATATTTTCTCTAGCTCCATGTCAAGCCTTTGATGAACTTGGGACTACTCCAAATCCTTATTGCATTCACTAAATTTAATTTTCTTTCCTTTTTTTTATATTCATTCAAAATACACCTAAGATATTCTATAATGGAAAGTAAATCTTCATAGAATATTGGCTTACATCAAAAAGTGATTTGATATTGACCTTTAGTTTCTTATTTTCATGGTGAAGGAATTTTACATGTTCCTTCATGGTTGAGCATTATCTCATAAACCACCATAAAATAAACTTGTATAGATCTATCACCTCTTCAATTTTTACCAACCTAATTTCACTCTTAAAGTTCGCAACAACCTTTTCAAAATCCTCATTATGGTTTATATTACCTGAAGAAGAATTCCCCATCAATTAATGATTATCAACTGACCCAGCCTTTAGCTTTATGATTTCCCTATTTATTGACTTACATATCACACATGGTCAAGATTATCTTGAGAATTTGAAATACCTCAACTAGAATATCCTCAATATCAACTTGGTTACCAATCTTAATATGGATTCCTCCCTTCAGTTTCTCACCTTTATTATACCCATATATCCTACCTCTTAGATAAATTTTGAGGTTACATCTAATTGACCAAAAATCACTACTAACTTAGCTAAGAAAGCAACCTAGTCTCTAATTAATCCCCTTCAAATATTTATAGATCATGCATATGACCACTTGATGTAAGGGTTGATTTGTCTTCCCCATTTTAACATCTAATATGGATCTCTACATTGAATGCAACACATAAAAAGGTAAAATAATAGGGATGTG